>JAMKCH010076456.1:0-82103 GCA_023653785.1 Ophioderma brevispina | reverse complement strand
CAATGCCGCCAGATGGTAGTATCACATTTGTTTGACCGCAATGCATTCATACGGTGCCTTAGTATGTATTGCCCAATCAGTTCCCAGGAAAGTTACGGAAGATTTATCCCGAAAAATAAAGAAAAACAAAACACGCAAAAGAAATGTGGAAAGGCGATGCGCAAAAGACTCGCCATGAGAGGGCGCTTTACCACATCGTGTACATGGACTGTAGGAAATAAAAATAAAATAAAGCGCACTGCCTTGATGAAAGGCTAATTGTGGTTCAGAGAAGAATTAGTCATGCAGAGAAGAAGAGGATTGCACTGATTTCAATCTATAAACAGTATGATTGTCAATAGGATTTACTGCAACTGTTAAATCGTGGGGGTGGGTTTAGTCAACTGGGCATAACTTCAACAAGTTCAACAATACTCAGTCATTTCCACAAATGAAGTGTCAAAATATGCTTAAATAAACACCGCTTCCAATTATATCAATAAATGTATAATACGGTGTATCGTTTGAACTTGACAAATTTCAGAGGTGGGGAGCTACTTTTTTGGATGTGTTTAGTTTATCTGTACTAGGTGAGTTGGTTCAATGACAATTTGTCTGTGGTTCATCTACTGCATGTAGGTTCATTTATTTTTTCCCCTCTTGTCATTTACCTATCTTTTGACCATAACCTCTGCCTGGAACTGTAGTCTGAGACAGAATTATGCATCTACTTTCATGGGATGTGCAATAACTACTGTTAGCTGGGAGGGTGATTTTTAAAGGGCATGCCACAAAATGCTTTCCTTAATTTCAAGGAGCCTCACTGATAATCAGGGACGGTTGGCATCTTTGTTTTTTGGTCTACCAAAATTTACTTTCCCCAGACTCAGACTTAACCTTTCTCAAGAAAGGCAAATATTGCACTGCCCCCAAGTAATTAGACAATCCGAATACATGTACGACATGATTGGATAAGTGGACACAATTAATAAGCAAAACAGCCCCACCCCAAAGCTACTTTGATGCCAATCACGTCATATGCCCCAGGCTGCAGATTTGAGAGATTACACAATTCCGCACTGGTCATCTTGTTTTGTCTGCAACTAAGTAAGCACTAACCCTCATCTCCTCTTATCTCACATCTGACTGTGTCCTTCCACTGCTAATGTAGTCTGGCAAATATCTTGATATAGCTCCTGTTATATGGCCTCCATTTTTCTGATTAAACTTTTAAAAATGTTATTTTCTCAATTTTATTTGAGAAAAGATTTCTCACGGGAAAAGCACTTTGTTTACTATAAAAGAGAGAAAGGGGAATACCCCTAGTTTGTTTTGCTAAGTGCACCTGTTAAGATTGCACAATAGGGAAAGTGGGGCATTCCCCAAGGATGCTAAACTTAGAAACTGAGTCAACTTGTTTATCAAAACATTGTAAGATCAGGGAATTCCCCCACAAAGTTATATATGGAAAGTGATGTGATTCAGATGAAGTAAAATGTGGATTTCAATTGGTCAGCTAGTGCAAGGTTATGTTTATGCATGATTCTGTAGGTAATATCTATTTTTAGACTGGGAACTTTGTGTGAAGTCATTATATATTTGAGATTTGAGTTAAGTCTCGCCGCCAGTAGTTGAAATCAAGAGCTATACCAGAGCTCTGGAGCTATACAGTATAATTATAGCTAGTTCTACTCTACAATAATGGTAGATTTGAGTTCTACATCTAGTGCCAGGATTTAATAATTTGGATGCCGCCGGAGCTTGATAGCTAAATTGTCTGCTGTCGTCTTTTAAGCCAAAGAGCTTCAGTTTTCGGAATCAAAAAGGGATTCCAGTTTGTGGTCCTATATGAGGACATAGCGACAGACTGATGGTGATATATTACCTGGATTTTATTATTGTGGAACATTTGTCGTCGAGGGAAAGCCCCGTCGTCTTGAACTGCTGGACAAGATTACCTTCAGGACTGAAAAGATTCCCTTGGAATATATTACCTGAGTTTTGTATGAACTTGTGCGCTGTCATTTTGGAGTCTTCGCTGAGAGGACATAGCATCGTTGAACTGCAACGCCTCTTTGGAACATTAAGTATCAGTTATATAAATTGTGTGTAATTGTGTAATTTTGATTTATGTAATGTTTTGGACATACCAAATTCTTGAACCAATTAGAAATCATTAAAATCTGTTATATTATATAAAATTAAGATCACTTGTGCACAAGGCTCATTTGTTTGTGTTTGAAAGGTATTTCTGACCTTAGGCGTCCATGAGACGTCATAACACTCCATAATAGGGAATATAGCATGAGGCAGCTATTTGTGGCTACTAATATAATGTTACTATCAAAAAGTTGCCTTGTACTCTATTCCGTACATGGGGATATATCAGGAAATTGCAGGTTAGTCCTATAATGCTCCATTTTCCCTATTATACAGTAAACCACCAGAGGGTGTATTGAGTCAATCCCACAATGCACCAGTTTTGGGAAATTTCACCTCAATATGGTCATGTGATCCCACCAAAACCCGATTCTTAACACATAAAACCCTGACTTTTACACTCATTTCAGCCCCCAAAGTGGTAGTACGTAGGGAATTGTTAGCATGATCATGAAATGTTTTGTGGTCTTCTAACTTCTTGAACACTTTATCCCTAAGTACTGACATGTGTTTTGTACAGTACAGTATAGGCACATTGCAATGCATTATGGGATTGGTTCAAAACACCCTCTGGTATACCACTAAATGGTGCTAAAACTCCTACAGGTGAACTCACCTTCTCTGGTCCCATTCTCTTCTATACTCATGCTCTCCGTCAGTTATGACAGTGAAAAAAGGGTTCCTTCTATCACTGAATTTCGAAAATGTCTCGACAGGCACTAGTTTTAATCTCTCATGATGCAAACAATTAATACGTAGTCTCTTATTTCCACCACCACCTGGACATTACAGAATTCTTCATAAGGCAGCTATAATCTAATAATCCACAAGTACTCCTGGTGTCCTTGTCCGCTAGGAATGCAGGTGTTTTACATATATACCACTGCGTTCCCTGTTGTTGCTGGGCCCCGCAAAAGCGATAAGCAGATCGCTCGTGTCTGATAGAGGGTTTCTTACTACTGTGCAGTCCTTTTCTTTGGCTAGTGATATGTATAAATATACTTTAAAAAAAGGGTAGACCATTCACACTGTTAACAGAGATTAGATAGAAGAATAAGCTGCATAACCAAATTTTATCTCCTAATCATGTTGGTTGATTGATTGATAAAAGTTAAGATATTCAGGCCAAGCATAATTTTTCTTGCCCTCATAGGGTTCAATACATCATCCATACATTCAAGGGTCACCAGAACGGGAAAAAACTGCAAATTTACCCTGGAAAGACAATAAAAATTTTCCTTCAAGAGATTTTGCACAATTCCCTTCCATCTATTTCAGGACAAAAATTTTCCTCCAAATTGCAAAATTCACGGGAACACGGTCCCAAGTTCCCACTTTTGCCGGGGCCAAGGGTCACTTTCCGATTGTAACCTCAACCAATGCTTATTTTTATGGGCTCCTGTTAAAGTAGGCCTTCAAAGGTGTTGTTCAATGCACACCAAGACCCCACTACTGTATAAGTGGCAATTTTCGCAGAGGGGTTTTTATTTTCGCGAATTTGCGAGTGAACATTAAAATGTTGAAAATAAAAAACTCGCGAAAATAACTTTTCCCAATAGATTTGTATTGCATTGATGTCAATACCGTGAAATTTAAATTCTCGCGCATTTGGCCAAAAACTGTTAAAATCGCGAATATTTGTATGCGAAAATTTCCACTTATACCAGCTGGTCAAGTGGAAAATTTTCGTGATATCCATTAATTTTTAGCGCTTTTCGCGCACTTCTGAGCTAGCGTGAAGTGAAATTAACCAACTCGCGAAAATGTTATTGTGTGTGGTCGCTGTAGGATAGCTGAATCAATAGCTTTTTGAAAAACAAGCAAAAATGTTTAAAAAATTACAAGCAACGCGAAAAAAAAAAAAAAATTACATGTGCGAAAATTAATCACTTTTACAGTAATAACCTTCAATTCCACTGTCCTGATAGTGACTGCAAGTCATTGAGTTTTCTCAGAAATGCCATGGGCTTATTAAAGTGTCTGGGCCCCTGTCCTTACAATAACCATCCACATGAAGTAAAATCTCTTGGTACTCAACAGAAATCACCATCTTTGACAAGCCACAGATGTTTTTCTTAAGATAATATTAAAAGGGGCAAGTGTGATAAGTGAAAAACCTTGCCTAAAAAATATGCCATCAAAAAAAAAGTGAAAACCTTTTTTTCTGAAGGCAAACCATAGCAAGTAGTGATGTGGAATCTACTTTCAATATGCGACATATTCATAAGGCCCTTCATTGTGTCAGTACTTAAGGCATTATCATTAATCTTCGAATACATGTACTTTATTTAGATGTCATTTCTTTTGTACATTAAATGAGAGCCATTTAAATAGACTGACTGTGATACGATCTTCATACTGTGATATGATCATTCACAAGCTATTGAACATACGAGAGATATAGAAAGGGTATATTTGTTGATATAGTATAAGATTCAATGAAAAGACCAAATGGTTTTTATTAATAAAAAAAACCTTTTATATTTCTAGGCTTACTGTTTGGCCTCGGGTCAAAAACAGATCTTAAATACATGCTGCTTTGCAGATTAGATAGGCGGAATGATGTTTTGTAACTTAAACATGCATCTACATGACCATCACCTATAGGTAGTTAGTTAGCTTAACACCAAAGTTTTAAAATCGGTGTTTTTGTTGCCCCGCTAGGTATTTGTATAGAAGCACGTAAACAGGGCATTTGAACATACTGGATGTGAAGAGCACTTAGAGCAGCCTGCAATGTTAAAATTGTGAGAGGTAAACAATGAACATGCCAATATAATTATACCAACAAAATTGGGGAAAGCCCCATAGAGCCGGAATATTAAACCAAGAGGAAAGAATCGCGTTTGTATTGTATTAGGGATAGCCCAAACGCCCGTAACCGTTTTCTCTCAAACACAGCGCGCCGTGGTTGTTGCTACGTAAGCACGCGCGTGTGTCGTCACTGTTGAGGCGCAAGAACACGCATATAAAAAATATGTGCCGTCACGCGATTTATGTACCAGTGTGCATTTCCCCAGGTTTCCACTTGTCGGATCGGCCGATTTTTCTGCAATAATTATGCGAAAACCAATCGATTGAGGAAACTAGCTTTAAAAAATTCCTGCATCCCTTAATCCACAAAAAAGGCTCCCGATATGACCATGTTAATTTGGCTGAGGGGAAAAGAGATATCTTGAGTCCGTGTGATAGCATGTGGCATCAGGTGTTGTTGTTGTTTTCACTCACTAAGTGTGTGACGAACTTAAAATACTCGCGTGTCTCATAACATATGCATAAGGACTTTCCAATACGGACGATGCGTAAACCAAATATGGTGGTGCCCCAAAACTATGTTAATGAAGTGTGTATGCCTATTATAATACTTTTGGGCACCAGATTTGGTTACGCCGTGTCGGGGAGAATATTCGGGTGTATGGGTTATTATATTTACGTCATTGGGCAGCCCACAAATTGTTTTCACTAAATAAATGGATGTCATAATATTTGCATAATAAAATAAGAGACAATGAAATGGAACCGACAGTTAATGATTTTACCCATCCGCAATGGACTTGATGATTTGCCAAACAAGGACCGGTCCACAAATTCCTGTTTCTGTGGGGCCCTGGGACTAACTAACTAGCTAGCAAGTTGGTTTCTATATTTGCACTACAAGTCACACACGGTCTCAACAGATTGAGATTTCATCATGGGGAAAATGTCAGATCTAGGCCAGATTTCTTGTTCCTTTTTGATCACCTTCCCATCACTATCATCAATCATAATTGTTGAGCCTTTTTATTGCTACCATGACAACGAGGAAATCACAAAATGGAATACAATTTGCGTCATTCAAATTTTTGAACATGCAAACTTAAAATATTCTTTAAAAACAACGGACTGTAATCAGGTTCTTCGCAGCATATGAAAAAGTGGAGTGTAAAGGCATTTCGTGACCAATGCATTACTTTAATTAATTTTTGTCAACATGAATTGCGCGCACCGCGAATAATAGACAAACGGATGTCTCTGGCATTGTCTTGCAACAAGCATTAGACCATATCAGTTCACACTGTTATGGGGCTTGCCCTATTTGTGGTAATCAAAGTATAGTTTTATAAAAGCCAACCAATGATAGATTGTCCTAACACACTTCATTCAAAACCCAATTCAGGGTTGGTGATTTTTTTTTTATTAACAAAAAAATAATGATTTAAATCAGTGATTAAATCATTAAAAATTGATCTAAATTGATTTAAATCAAATGATTTTTTCAATATCAATCATGATTTATATCGTGATTAAAATCAGCTTAATTCAAATCAGCAAACCCTGAAACCCACATTCTATAAGGTGCATCAATCTTGTTTATGTATCCAAATTAAATGCCATGTCACACTTGCCCCGTAAAGATTAGAAAAGCAAGGGACTGCATGTATCTTTATATGCCACAGGGTACAGCTTTCGCTGCTCTAATAATGCAGTAAGCAGAAAGTAATTTTTATTAAAACTTTAATTTCAACAATTTTAGAGTCAAAATAAGTGCATGAATCCGGTATTTGCATTATTCCTTTGAAAGTGTACATATGAGCAGTGAGATCCAGGGGGCTCAGACAAGGGAGATTAATGGTTGAAATGGTGATCTCTAATAGATTATGTCTGATTTTTTAGTAATTATTATATATCATTAGCCATGTTCACACGGTCACAAAACTCCAAGGTTTGAAACTCAGAGGTGAAAATTGAATACAATTATTTTTACTTCACTCCCAAATTGTGTCCACACGAAGACTCTGAAATCATCCCCCTGACCATTCTCCCCGCTTCTCAATCGGAGTGTAGACCGGAAGTCAGCATACCGGAAGCCGTGCACTTTCGCGCGTGATTCAAACACAGGAATTGTCAACTAAGATGACCTTGCGAGGTCACCTCCGCTCACTATCCCCCGAAGCTGTCCACACGGCACGACACTCCAAACACTCCGAGTGTTATCGGAGTTTGAGCTTCACCCCTAGTCTTTTAGGAGGATAAAACCCCGCTAGACCCTCGATAAAACTCCGGAGTTTAAACCTCCGAATGCGTCCACACGGCCAAAAACCCCGATCGACACTCTAGAGTTTTGAAACTCCGGAGTTTCAGCCTCCGTGTGGACACGACTATTGTTTCTACTTGTGGTACTTTTACAGGGGTTGAATTTTCCACAACAGGAAGGTAGTTTCTATATGCACCGTGTCTGATGGGGGTGGAGTGTGACTGGGGTGGGTTGGGTTGGATGGGGTGGGGTCGGTGGGGTGGAAGAGGAACAAAATAAAGCATTTAAATTGTTGGGCAACACTTAGAATTTGATTGTTGTGCAAAATTTTACGGTTTGAAGTTTTTACTGCATGAGTGTTGTAGAGTTTTTGGCAAGAGTTCCATATGTACCCCCCCCCCTTTGAAGTTCTAATGTAACAAATTATTTTTTATTTTTGGCCTTAGGATTAGGGTATTTGTTTCCTGTGGAATTTGGAGAAGGGGTACATATGGACTCTTTCCGAGTTTTTAAATAGAGTTTACTTGCAAAAAGCAATATTTGCCATTTCAAACACTTGGAGATTAGACAACCAATATGTTGTCCGTAAGGCTTTAAATGATTCCTACCAAGTTAAACTCATGAAATTATTGTCAGTATAATCCATTTATCTTCCTCGAGTAGTGATGTCCAGCGCGTTCACACAGATGTTTGGCGTGTGCATTTTCGCACCGACTTTATACACGCGCATACACCTGCCAGCGCTTTGAATCAATGCTCGCGATTGCATGCTGCGACCACTGCATAACACACTGAAATCACTGACTCGAGGAAGTAAAAGCACTATAGTAGCACTTTTTTTCTTAAGGAATGATCTGTAAAAAGCTCCTTTTGAGTTGGCAAGGTATGCTGTAGGAGTGTTTTTTACTATGCAGAGTACCTTACCAACGAATTGGAAACTGATGCATACAGTGCACTAAATCATACAACTAAAAGGTATTTCAGTAGAACTTTTGAGTGCCAATCACACTAGCATGCCTCAAAATCAAGTGCCTGAAATTAAGATTCTAGGCCCCCACCTCGCGAGAGGGAGTTCACATCCCCCCCCCCATTTTCCCCACAAACATAATAATTTATGGTGCCTTCATGTTAGATATTGATTAGTTCAATGCATGATAATACATTCACTCTAGATTTCCACAAGAAACAAGTGCTTGAAAACAGCTTAAATCCCACAAGATGCCACACACCTTTTACTTTTAGTTTCTTGAGCATTGGTGAATGATGAAAATGGATCATGGTATTTTATCCTTTGTGTTCATTGACAATATCTCCCGATAGGTTTCATCAAATTGGATGGAATCAAGATGAGGATTTAGAGTAGGTACTGGTCTAAGAAGTAAAAATATCTCACAGAAAAGTACAGTTATATTTTTATTTTTTTTTCAGTTTGATTATATATTTTTGGGGGGGGGGGGTGGGGGAAGTCCATGTTAAGTTGGTTTGTGAATATGTGTTAACATTAAATAAGTGGGTACATGTAAATTTTAAGAGGAAAGTACCGGCTAGACAGACCCTACATGCCACTCAAGTGTAGCATGTACACTACACAACAGGCAGTGTAAAAGGAAATGCCGCACTTGACCATTTATGAAGTGGATGGAATGTACGTGGATAACATACTCTAGTATTGAGAGGCCTATCCAGGCATCTTTGACCATCTTAAGCAAGTAGTTTAAGGGCAATTTACTGCATGTACATGGTTTCAAATGTTGTAATTATGGCTAAAAAACAAGGATGACTAGATAGAGACTATCAGCTTTGTAGATACACCAACAACCTAATGCTATATCATCGCCCTCAACGGTACCAACTACACACATTTGCGCATACTTGTTTAAATCCACAAGAAAAACAATGAAATGGTGAAAGGAAACATGGGTAATAAACTCAAGAGATATCCACTAGGCATAGTCTTAATCCAATCACCTAAACCAACATACTTGGTCTAACCCTATCGAACCTTAAACTAATCTTTATTCTTAACCATAACGCCAAACCCCCTTATCCCGACTCCCAGCTCCAGCATATGGAAATCAATCATGGGTAATATCGGGGTTGAGAATCAGAAGGACGGAACTCAACACTAAAGACAATATTAAAGAATTTATTTAATTCTGCTGTAATACGCTTTTAATGGAAATGTGATGTTTAATATTTTATACTAAGCCAAATCGATTCATTACTCCAAATTGTACACATAGTTAAAAGCTCATTGGTACTGTAAGCAAACTATAGAACTTTAGTAAAACAAAGAACAATTTTGCATTATAAACAGCAGATTAAGAATTCTTTAAAGTGGCAGTTGGACATTTTCACCAATATGACATTCTCAATTTTGCTCTCCAATGATAGTCAAGGCCATTGGAAGGAACAGAGTAGATTACACATAAAAATAAATACCCAAAACAGATAGGGAACATTGTATGCAGGATACAGACATCCAGGTATTTGAAGCCCAACTTTTAAGTTTTCATAACTTTATCAACAAATGTGTATATTACATGAATATTTGGACTCGTAATCACTGATATTATTAAACCACAAAGGTTAGAAAGACTGATCAACAGTGTGCACAGCGTGGGAAAATGCATACGGCATGCTTGTTCTTGTGTTAAACGCCCCATTTTCATGTCTGCTGAATTTACCGTCATAAAACTCGTTCTGTTTACATAAGGAAGATTGATTTGGTCGTAATCATTCTCGAGTGAGGGCTTTGTATTACCTAAACAGCTCTAACAAGATGCAAAAATATCGATTTTGAACTCTTAAGGGCGACTATTTTTCAAAATGTGCCAGGTCTCTTAATATTTTCTTTTAGTGTTGAGTTACGTCCTTATGTTGCCAACCCTCGATATGTAGAGGCGTTTACACTGGGCAAAAGGTCACAAATGTCAGTAAGATCGTATCAAAATTCATTTCCATGATAAAGTATAAAAAAAGGGAAAGGCAGGCAATTCGCTGAACTCCTAACTATTAGCTTCCTCTTTTCCACTTAGGCCGGCACTCAAAAAGTGAATTCAATGATGACTTATTATCATCATTTCATTTCGAGGTGAATTCGAATAGCGTAAATTATGGAAAAGAAAAGTCGTTATTATCGATTTCAAGTTTATTGAGCATGCAAACGCTGACGTAAGCCGGACCCTTCGGCCTATTACAAAAGCAATCGCGTTTAATAATTTTTCTGACTGCAAATCAAAATTAGTGTAAGGTAAAGACAAAAAAAGACACCTTGGTGGCGGGCTAATACTTACATGACGTAGACTCAATACAAATTGCTTCCTTCTGGGGAGGCAGAACCTCCAAATTACTCCTAAAATAACTACCCATACCCAAAAGGGTGTGGTTTCCCCCGTGGTGACATATTACCCAACATGCAACAACACCGAAGCAAGGACGGAGGTGAGCGAACTCAGAACCCCGAAAAGGGGGAACCACAAAGTATAAACAACAAAAAGAAAATACAAATTAAAGTTTAGGCCAAAGACTAAGGTCAGAAAGTTGGCCTGTAACAGTAAGGTCGTAACAACAAGACGCTTAAAACCCCAAAAATGCCGGTGAGCCCACTGATTAAGCACTGTAATAGAAAACTTGAACCTACTCAGGGCAAGGACTCAAAATCTACCAGATAGTCTCAAGAAGGCAGTTTCGGAATACCACGACAGTCTGTTACCCTAAAACCGTAATTGTCTAACCCAAGCAAATGCCCCCCAAGATTGAAGAAATTGTTCGAGATGGGAGAGCAAAAAAGAGATGCTCTACCTCACATCAGCGCTGTAATTCGTTAATTCAACCAGCGAACATATATACACAAAGCGTGGACGGTTATGACGAGTAACGAAAGTTGGCTGGTCCGTTGTATGATATACAGAACATCTTTTATGGACGATTGTCGCCGCTAACTAGACGTGATGATGCGACTACGACTACCAAAGGCGAATACCGAAAGTCGAAATCTGGCCACAAAAATCAAGATAAAATTCGCTAAGAGCTCTTAGGATTAAAATTGCATGGAATCAGAGGTTGGAGTGATCCCAACATTTGTGTACACGTTGAACGCACGAACAATACTCTCCATCAGACGAGATATAGTATCCCTAACACTTGCAGGATGTTATATTGTGATGAATTACCCCAGATCACATATACACAACTTTAATCATCCTTGAACGTCAATAGACCACAAATTACCACAAAAATTGATTTGGTATATGGTGGTATATGCTTAGCAGTTAGTTTTAAATCATAACGATACCAAATATGGAGTAAAATCATAGATACCACAATATACCCAGTAATAATAAACAACAAACAAGCGCACATGGCCAAAATGTACAAGGCTGCCAAGAGAAAGAGAAAGTGCGGGGGGGCCCAGGGGAACCATTGGTTGTTATAGGCTTACATGGCCGCGGGTCGGGTGCGGGAGTACGTGAAGTTTACCACACTTTATATGTCATTGATAAGATCCAGACCACAAACTACACAAAATACTCTTGTAGTTCTGTAACTATCTATACCACAATATACCACACTATACCATTGTGTGGTTATTTCTGGTCTAGAGCCTTGTAGCTATAAATTTATATAAATGCTTACGTGCAACAAAAAAAAACCATGAAGTTAAATAAATATACGAGGAACCAAAAGTATTTAACACTTTCATGATTAAACTTACGCAAAGGAAAAAATAAGACATCGTTGACAAAATCTGCAGCAAAGACGAATGTTTGTGCACAAAGTTTGTACCGAGATTTGGCTGATACCTGATTAACCTCAGGCCAACGACTTGTCAATACAACCCGCCGTGAACCAAACACGGAAGACAGTCGCAAAAAGATGAATCTTGAACTGTTTACCAACAACGGTCTGCGATGTCCGCCGAGAAGACTATAAGACCGCGGTACCTTCGCCAAGATAAAAACTCGACAACGACAAACAATCTGAAAAAGTTTCATTTAGAAAGGATCCACTGCCGCACATGAAACTGAAGTGGCACACGTGGTATCCTCGGGGATTTCCCGAATATACGGAAACATACTAGAAAAAGATCCACCCGCCAAAGTGTAACTGAAAACCAGCTCTGCTGTTAACACAAAATGGGATTCGGCTCGATAAGACCGAAGAAAAGAACTTATATCCACGTAACACAAAAATTACAAAGCCGGAATTTGGATTGACATTAGAATAATTGTGCAGAAGTACGGCCCATAGGTCCTCCAAAGATTGCAAATTCTAAGAGAATCACAGAGAATCGATTTCGCAAATGAATCTCGTAGCATCCAGATATGAGATTTAACTTCTCAAAGAATAATGTAGCTAGTGCACAAGTTTTTCAAGGGAGTTTTTAAATCTCTCGCAAACTCAGGCGATATACTTGATCACATGAGAGGATGAAGTCAGACATCAAAACTACAACACGCTTTAGGAGTTATCATCATATGCATTAAAGAGATTCATCAGAAATACCATATAAGCAAAAGAAAATGGTATCTTGGTACGGAAAAAACCGTGGCGGTGTCAAGGAGATCGCCATCAATGAAAATAATATCACTGATAGGTCAATAATATTAATCTAGAGTGCATTTCAAAATAAATTGGAGAGAAATACATAAGGAAAGGAAAAATAGCAGAAAATGCTAATTAACCTGCAGCTTGAACAGATATTAGCCGAGGTCAACCATAACTAGATACTTTTTCAATGCTTGCTACGAGAATAAAATAATCGCCCTAATAGCAAACAAGTAGTCCCTTCCAGGCGATTCATGTAAAAAACAGACGAAACTGTCCGAATGAATAATAATGTTGCTTGTAAAAAAATGTGGCATCAAGACTGGAGTAGAGCTAGTATTAGATCAAACATCGTCCGCTCCAGGGGAGTGTAAAGGCGACTGATGGGAGGGGGGAAGCCAATGCTGAGCCTTCAGCAAATGTCCCACTCCGATTCTGATATCGACGAAATAGTACCGACAGGCGGACACTCAAAAGGAAGGGGGGCGAGACGGACTGTAAAGTGGAGAAGCAACAGTTGAACGGGGGACACGTTCTAGTCTGTCCAAGTTGTAAAGGACGACAAAATGTGTCCTAATCATGTGTAATCATTCGTCATCTCAGAACCTTCAGTCAAGATTATAGTCTGAACTAATGGGATAAACAAGACCCACACGTCCAGTGGTTAAACAAAGTTTAACCCAACGAGAATACTCTCCGGATAGGCGCATTATTTTAGGACACTTTCTAAGTCCCGTAAATGTGCACTCAAAAGAAAACGGGAGAGACCGGGAAATGTAGAAGATGAGAATTGTCCAAAAGGACTAGACAACTCGGTAGCAAAAAAGGGCAATCAAATAAAGGCATTGAAGGCAAAGCCCTGATAATAGAAACCGAAGCCATCAGCGACGGCCCGGAAAACACGAGGATGTAGGGTGGGCAATCTTAAAATCAAATGAAAAGTTGCCCTAAGAACCCTTTAATGATATGAGATTTATTTAAACACCGAGGGCCAGGGTCTCCATTCAGAACTTCTGGGTTGAAGGCCTCCACCGTTTAAAAGATCAAATATGCGACCTTTTAGAACCAGGCAAGGAAGGTTAGTACGATATAATTAACCAAAGACAAACCACAACAAGGTCGGTTCTCGTCCGAATAGCAACCCGCCCACGTTCTCCAAGAGAAATCGACTCTGTAGACAGTAGGATGGAAATAGGCGTCCAAGCGGAAACGGTATCTTGTGATGAAACTAGACGCATGCCCACGGACAATGCAGTGCTTAATATTAAGCAATTGGGGACAAAAAGAAAGAGAGAGAGAGCCAATTAGATATAGGAATGGCCACCATATACGCAAAGAGTAGAAAAAAGCGGCCATTACCTTCTTGCTACACAGACTGTGGTCGGAGTGATGGCAACGATCTAGACAAATCCGACCAGCCAAATGATGGGCAGAATTGATCCACCCGCCAATTACTGGGGCCCCCAACCCAAAAACCTACCCAATCTTTTGTACGTCTGTACCATGCCTGATAGACAACCACGACAATTCAACAAGCTACACTTAATCGCACATTTGGGTGGAATATCAAACAGGATGCAACCCCAGTATGGTGCCAGTAGGGGTGGGCCAATGGGAAATCGGATTGGGTGTATAAGAAAATGCACCCTCGCACACAAAACAATACTACCTCGTTAGTATTGGGGGCTAGGACTTCTGAATATAGAGGGAGGTGTCATCATCAAGCGTGGAAAAAAAGACAAGAAGTCTAAGGTCTGACTCCAAAGTCAACTTGACACAGACGCCTGTAGCCGATGAGAAGCACCAACACAAAAAATATCGGGGCAGTGGGGGAGTTCTCAAGTCTAAAAGAAGGTCATTCAATAGTGACCATAAAGCAGGGTGTCATACAACTCCAGTGTCCCTTGTGGGACTGAGTGCCCTACCACCCCTCTGTTCTATTTGATCACTCCCATGAGGGCCGTAGCAACGTATTGGCTCAGAACTTGTACGCAATGGTCTCGTCTACCAGGCCACGGTTTATTCCCGTACATGTTGCTATGGTGGCCCCACTAACATAAACGGACACTCTCATGCGGTGGACACTCAGTTTCTTTTACACCTGTGCAGAACGCTAAAAAGGCTAGGGGCATGGCCGGTGTCATATAATACCGGGTTGTCGAACATGTTACTATGGTAGCTAAGACACTTAAGTTTCTTTACACCGGCCCAGTACAATAAGCAAGTATCATCGTCAATGAGAATGAGCCCGCAGCATGTCTACACAGTAGGCCAAATCTGTCCATTTAGGGTCATCCAACTGTCTCCCCCCCCCCTTCTCTACTCAACACACAAACACAACCAAAAAAACACGACAGAGAGAGAGAGAGACCCCAAAAGTTGGGAACAAGGTACGAACAATCAGAAAAGATGACAAACGGACACGTCTTCGACAAAGAAGAGCAAAACGCATTTGAGTTCTGAATTCAATGAACTGATAAAAATGGCTTGGAGGAGCGAAACAATAAATCAACCCCGGAAAACAATGACCAAGCCAGAAGAAACAGTGGGGGAATCAAAAAAAAAAATGGATCAGACCATGAATCCCCAAAGATACCCCCTCCCACATCTCATTGGAAAATCTCGTAGCACGCTACGGCTTGATCTTGCATTGAACACTCCAGCCACGGCAAAGGAATAGGAAAATAACGGATTAATAAATAATCCCACATATCCTAAAACATCCAAAAAATGCCCCCATCTCTGTGCCAGTTAATAAAAAATCACGGGGCAAACCCTGCCCCAGATTGTATTTAGGATTACAATTGTCTCTGATTAACAAATATAACACTAACTCCCTTTTTGTGATCTTCAGGTCGGTAGTAATTAATCCTCTAGGGCATTTAAAGATGGTCGAGACCCACAGTGCCACATTTAGAAGCCAAAATTAAACGGAAACGGAATTAGAGTCTCTATGGGACGAAGAGTTTTCTTACTACTACCCGACTACACGCTCAAGTTCCCAACCGAACCCGATGAGTAACAGAGGCGGGTCGCCACCGAAGGGGACACTTAAAAGAAAGTGTATAGAACCACGAGGCAGTCCAAAAGAACAATGGTATATGACAAACTGCGATGGTTGAACCTGCTGGTAGCCCAGTGACGAGGCACCACTAAGGTTTTTTTTTAACAAGATTAGAGATCGAGGTCAAACGATTGACCTCACAGACTTGGAACCCAAGAAACAAGAAACGGGCGTCCGAGGATTCAAGATGAGGTATAAAAGGATGCCAGTCATATGCGCGACAGGAATAGGGACCAACAAAGAAAGGAGGGTACAAAAGGCTGACACGCTTGGTTGGTAATGGATGGCTCTTGGGAGACCACCCTGAATAGCTTTTTTTTAAAAATGCATATAGGCCTAAGGGCTATTATTAAAGTTAGGAATGTAAATTACCAGCCACGATTACGGTCTTTGACATGAACAAATTAATTCAACCGGGGCGGTGGCTGACAAGTAAGGACTCTATGGTGGCCGGTCGAAACACTGATATACGACACGGACCCCGAAGGCTAAGAGGAATAGAAACACTTCTTAGCGCCGAACCTAGAAGCAATAACTGGAGCTAATTAGGTCCAAAAGGCGATTATTCTGAGGTTATTCTGCAACAAACCCAGAAACTAATGGGAGGAGCAGTTACCCAAAGCTAGTGGATTTTGGACGATACCCTCAACTGCTGATCGACCGAAGTACCTGAGCACTTGGAAATCTTCGGGCCGAACCTATTGCTTATGGCAATAAAATGCTTAACAGGTGGAAAATCACTCTCCCGAAGAACTAATGAAAGCAAGGGAGGAGGGAAACAACCGAAATAACGGGTGGCCGAAAAACCGAAGTCGCCCTCAACATTGACTCGGCAGAAACGGCAAGGCAATAGAAGTGTGGAACTGGCCACGACCAGGAAAACCAGAACCAATCGACTCGGACACAAACCTGAGAAAATCTGACAGAAAATGGCGTCGGAAGAGCGAAGTCGCGACAACGGCTCCTCTTAGTGAAGAGATTACCGAATTATCGCCAAACGGAAATTCGGCCCCAGACCTAAGAGTCTCAGAGCTCCGTTTATTTACCTCACTCCCAACAACTAGGCTATGCCGAGAGGGTTTGGGGGTAAAACCGGATATTAAAGACCGGACGAAAATGTCCGCGACATTCCCGACAAAAGTGAGTAGGAGGAAGAGCCGCAAGAGCGCAGCAACGATTGGCTCTCTTGTGAAGAGATTACCAAACTCATGGCCCGGATTCAGAAACACTCGGCCCCAGACCTTTAGAGTCTCAGGGCTCTGTTGTTACCTTATTCCCCTGCAGCCCAGGATTTGCCGTTGCAGGTTTGGAACACAAAGGTGAGTGCGAGAGACGATCAAAGGGGAACCTTACCAGGCATTACCTTCCCATACATATGCTGACCTCTCGATGCGTGACGATCTCGAATTGTCGGTCGCCAAGAATATACCACATCATCCCAATGTAAGGGAAATAAAAAACATGTACAATATGATGAATAACGTGAACCACTAATTGGAAATATATAAGCCAAAACAGAAAATTTTTCCTAAAATAACTAATAATAACTGTCGCTTAAACACGTGTAAAAATTTAGAACAGTAACAAAGGGAAGACAGGATGACAGGGCATCGGAAGGGAAATCACGGGAGCACGCGAAATTTTAGCGGGGGTCCCGTGAAAAGAACGGTTGTCAACTTATGCACCGGAACGTCGGGCAAAAAGTACAAAGAAAAGGCTCTTCGAACCCTAAAATACAATCCAAAACAGGGGGAAACAAGGGTGCGGGAGTATAAAAAGGAGGCGCAAAGGTATATATAGGTGAAAAGAACATATAGACCTGACTATACCCCGATTTGATCAATCCCTTCAAGAGTCCAGAAAATACAACCTTATGGTAGAGTCCAAAAATAGAGAAGGCCCGATGGATTGGCGTGGTGCATGTTGGGTTATACCTATGTCACCACGGGGGGGGAACCACCCTTTGGGTATGGTATTATTTTAGGATATATTTGGAGGTTCTTGCATCCCCAGAGAGGATGCAATTTGTATGAGTCTACGTCAGATAAGTATTAGCCCGCATAGTCACAACTACACACAAATAATTTTATGCACCATATTAGTTGTCATGAAAAAACGTGAATTCGATAACAACTTTAATTACCCAGTGTAAACGCCCTATGAGTCTGTGTCACACAATTCAGTTACCCTTAGATCCTGTAAATGGAAGTCTAACTCCCTTTGCTACGACATTGATATCTGGGCACTGGCAGATTTGATTGGTTATCCACAGGGTTTTAATGATGTAATAGCCAATCAGAGCCATAGTATTTGAAACTTATGTACATGTATAAGATAAATAGAAGTCCCATTTTGATTGGTTGCTCAGAGGTTATATCCTGTTATATCAAGTAATGAGCCAATCAGAGATATTGTCTGAAAGATGATAGCCCTCACAATTCCAATGTGGCCTATAATCTTGCTAGCTCCACTGTAAAGCCTGAAAAATGCAAATCATCAGGTATGACATTAGATGTACAATAAGCAAATAAGCAGTGCAGTGAATTTAACCCCCTGGAGTCTACTGCGTTTCTTACAAAGATTGTGATTGGTTGGTTACTCAATTTGTTCATTTGGGTTACTAATTACAGCAGCTTTTCTAAAACATTTCACTCCACTCTTTCTGAGGGATACCATCATTCTAACAATGTACCTGATTGGTTCAATAAACGGTATCACCTTCTTTTTAACCAATCGGCTGGTAGTTCTCAGGTGGTTAACATCTGGAGTGCAAAAAGGTCTCCTATCTCACATGTTTGTTTGGTCTACTTTGTTGTCTAACAAAGTGTGAAAAGCAGGCGTGTGCCTCTCTGAATGACAGGGAAGCTATTGTTGTCAATCTACCTGTTGTATCGCTCTGTGTATGTGCCACATCACGCCTATGACAGTCTGTTCTGTAACACTTGCATAGTAAAAACCTACGGGATGGCATTAATGTTTGTTCAGGGGATAATTATCATTATTCTATTCATAAACATTTTAAAAGGAGATTCCTGTTTCAACACTGTAAAAGGACGTCAGTAAAGAGTAGATTTCCCCGGTTTAGTTACCTCAACTATTTAATTTGTTAAAGGAATAGTAATAGTATATAACAAACCAACATTTTCCCTGAAGTTATTCATACAAACAAACACCATGGCTCAACAAGTCACCCCATTTCACCTTTAATCACCAAATAGTTACAGCAAGTAGAGGACAAAAATAGAATTTTACACTCCTCTATCAAAGAATATAAACTTGTGGACTTTACTGAGCAAATTACTTAAATTAGTGCCCACATATTGCTATGAAACACAGGCAAAAAACACTTCTCCCAATTCAACATATGAAATATGAATTCAAATTATTATTTACTTTTAGGCTCAAAACAATATACACTCTTCAAGATTGTTCAATTTTTTCATACAAGCAGATTAGAGATGTGAGAAGAAAACAATAATTTAATTTGAACATTTAGCAATATGAGAAATCAAGTAGGCCTACTTTTTATTTAAAGCTCATTATATATAAAATTGATATGGGGAAAATGTACATAAAGGAATTGATTTTTTGTTCTACAATGGCCTATTAAGTTCGCCCTAAATATATATTGCACTTAAAGCCTTGCATCATATTTTCACTTCGAAGTAAATTATTAATTACCTACATGCAAAAAAAATTGTACTTCCCGTACCATATAAAATACGGCCAGTACTTGATACTTATGATTTTGTGTGAAAGGGGTTTAAAATATTACCGAGTGAAATTACGGTGTTATCATGGCCAAATGAATTTAGTTGCTATGGAAATAAGACATTTGGCATGGATCACAGATATGCGGCATTTATAATGAAAATTTGTTACAAAAATGAAAATGAAAGTAGGCTCTAAATAATAACTAGATGTATAGGAAAATTAGACGGACCGGATAGACAGCACACAAAGGTTTACTTGTGTTTACCATAACGTTTGTCTAGCATGTTTCAGGGTACTTGTTAATTAAGGCCTACATTCATGTACATCTAGGCCATTGCTGTATTTTTCCCAATTGCTTAAGTATGCAATTAGATCATTATCAACTCATTCTTAAATCAAAATCATTCACTATGACAATGAATTCTGAAAACATTTTATTGCTTTAGGTATGTAAATATATAAATATAAACAAACACACACTCACCAAATACTTACAACCCTTCTTTTTTAGGACCCTAATATTTTATTGGTAAAAGGCCAAAAAAATAGTTTGAATTGAACTCAATTTTATTGGGCATTTTATCTCACTTGCTTAATCACACCAATATTGCTGAATCATTACTCCTTTGATTTAAAAAAGAGAGACAAAATTGAATGTTACAATGACACTCATTGGTTTATTTCTTACCAGGTCTCTGAGGATAGAGATGAATTTTAGCCCCATTGTATAACATAAAAAGCAAAGCTGGTAACATCAGGTATTAAAAGCAAATGGTCATGTTTGCCTTTCAGACAGAGGGGGAAAACATCACCAGCAGTAGCATACTGTTATATATTTAATGGCACCTTATTTCAAGTCCTGACAGCATTTTCCGCACAACAACTTTGTAGCACTGGTGTGTTCCGGCCAGCTCCATCTCCCATGCTAATTTGTGACAATTCACAGTTACTGTCAAACACCGTTCAAAGATGTTGGCTACATGTAGATGTTTGACCAGCACTTTCATGTCAGGAGCCATGGTCGCTGCGCATGGTCCTTAACGGTACCCCTAAATGTCACAGCCTTACCCAAAAAAAAATATGAGTATAAGACACCCCAACCAATATCACACACACTATCTGTCTGCCCCACTTTTCTATGTGGGTTATTACCTATACTTTTACCGTACTATAATGCAGGTTCGTTCATACCTCACTGCAAACTGTGCATGAGTGCCGATATATGAAATCACTTGCTGGCAGCACTCACGTCACTCTGCTGCAGTTAAAATAAACGAATTGTTTCGGTAGCCGTATACCGTTAAATTAACCCTGGAAGTGTTTCCGGTAGCCGTACGCACCAGCCTTAAGGACTCGAACTAATACAACAAGATTTCAAGAGGGCGGCAAGCCGGGGAACGAGGGTTGGTCCAAGATTGTTTTTTTGGAGCATTCGACGTCAAATATGCAAGTTTTCCTCTTTAAATATTACGAAAACAATGTGCATATTCGAATGAATTGTTTGAAAAGAATTTTACCCTACTCTTTCGTTTCAAAGAATTTGACTGCACTGTAATTTGTAGAATGAAAAGTGATGTCTTTGGAAGTACATGTTATCCGCTGAAACAACGACTGTGCGGTGTTTATTACTGCTCTGCTTTCTAATTTGCATCAATCAGTGTCAATGGAGTGAACGATGAGCAGCTTGATGTGTGCATGGTAACCGGTCATTAGACGTTATTTATCTTAACATACTGTAATGATATATTCACCCTGATTTTTGGGAAAGCAGTTTTGATTTGAGGAACATCTCGGTAAATGTCGGATTATGCCTGCGTGTAAACCACATCACTGGGCGGGCTTGAGAGCTGAACAAAAAACACTACGAATATAGTTAGAGAGAGAATTACACAGGTGATGTGTAGGTGTTTCTTGCGTCAATCACCTTCTGCAATACCTAAAGAATTATATCCAGAAATATTTCCCAGTAGTCCCTTTTTTTTATTTTTTAAAGCCATTTTAGCCAAAATGTATTTTATTCGTCCAACATTTTATTTATGCCTATTTGCTATATTGTCGGGGTCTTGTTGCAAGAACTCGTTTTGAAAATGTTTGTAAACTTTCATTTTTATTGGTTAAAAAATTGGTATGAAACGTTTGAAACGCTGTTTTTGGAGTAATTTACATTGAAAATCCTGAAGAAAACAAATTATGCACTTGTGAAAATTAAGGTCGGTAAATCTTTTCCCGTTCTCTCTGCAAAAAACAGGGTCGGTCGGAAGACAAGCTTTTTTTTATTTACGATATGTTATTTATCTTTATTTACGTATTTTGTTAATTCATTAGTTTTTCTTAATTTGTCACCTCTTCTTAATTTATTACATTTATTCTTATTTATTTCTTAATTTATTTCTTATTTATTTGTTTTTTATGTTTTATCTGAATCTATATTTAGTTAGTTTCGTCTCAGGTTTTATATTAATATTTTGCTCTTATAGACAATTTATACATTACATAATTTGCTAAGCCGAGAAAGAATGTTCGTGGCCTGTCGTGTTTTATTGGCTTTGTAACCTCAGATAAAGTGCTTTACAAAGCACCGTATTGTTATAATTGCATTTCTTATAAAGGCAGAGAATAAGAATAAATCGTTGGCTCAAAAATATCTCCATGTAATACATATTACTGTCTCGTTTGGAGGATATGTTTTAACTAAATACAACAAACTCAGTCACAACTCATATTCTAAATTTGATATTTCACAACATTTCTTTAAAAATGGTAAGGCCTAAGCCTACATTTAAACCAGAGCATCACAATGATGCAGTAGCCTATACTATGATGTCATTTTTCAAAGACAACAACAAATCTTTTAAAGTGACAGGAGGAGATTTTTTTAGGATACAAAAAATTTTCTCTCAATTGCACAGAATCGATTGTAACCCCTACCAAACTTCCGAAGGTTTTAGTGGAACAACAAGACAAAGAAAACACAGCAAACTTGTTTTGAACTTGGCCTGTCTAACATAATTGTCCTCATAGCTCCGACTTTGACTTTTCTGTCGTGAATGACATTAAAGTAGCTAAATCTCCATATATTACATAAAGACGGTGTATTCGGCTTATTTCCTTCAGGTGAATGATCTTATACATTGGAAAGCATTCTCAATATGCAAAAAACTTGGGTTCGAAAAAATTGGGGCGCTTCTTTTGGAAATCTCATGTCTCTTAAAGTACCCTTTTATATATTTTTACAATATAAAATGCACATTAATACAATTTGTTTATATATCAAAACCGGGAAAGGGTGATCACGTTATTAAAATACAACAAGTAACGTGAAAGCGCCACCAAAACTTGCAAGACAGGTCCCCTTTAAAGAATGGGTTTTTGGGAATCCTCCTGCTGGCATCACATGACCTTATTGAGGTGAAACTCCCAAAACTGGTGCATTGTGGGGATGACTCAATGCACTCTGAGATAGCAATGGTGTTTGTCAGTCCACTTGGGTACTGGTTGGAGTGAGAGAATTTGGGCTGTTCAATTACACAGTCGAGGTAAAGGGACCAAACCCATGTTTGCCCCCTTATTGCCATCAGGTAAGACCTATCAGTGATTTATCCGAAAGAGTCAAATATTTTGAAATTGCAGGCAATAGCTTAAAGTGAAGACTAAGGACCTGTAGAATTCTCATATTTACCTTTTTCCAACTGAAGAATGTGACTGAAATGAAGAAACGGCAGTTTTTCATGATACAAATCTCCATTCAATTATGTGTAATAGTAAGTGTCCTAACGGACACTAATTAACTAAAAACCAAACACCGATTTTGTCCATGTTAGTCGTTGCTTTTGGTCGTCATTTGAAGGGTATGTTAAGATACCTATACTTGTTACAGACATGCAAAATCTTTATTTTTTTTCATCGAATGGTATAAAGTCTGAGTGGATAAAAGCCACAACATTACAAGTTAACTCTAGCATATGTGCAGCAAGGCAAATGATTGGCAAATATCACAGTCATTGCACAGAGTTTGGGTGGTTGTCTCAGTAAGCAGTACAAAGTCCCTCCTGGTTTCCATTATTTAAGAATATGACAATGGTATATACCTACTAGGAAATTCGATCCAGCGTATGGTTAAGAGAAGATATCAGTAGTTTCCCACACTGCATTGCTCCAGTGGAGGTTTTTAGCCGGTAACTGATTCGAATCGTTAGAGAGAAAACCGGCTAAATTAGCAGTACTGATCACAACTTGCATTTTTAAGATGTTTTGGTCTCTAACGTCCACATGTACTACCTGTACAAAAATCTCATTGGAAGAAATGCTTGTTGGGTAAGCTACTGATATCTTCTCTTATTATGGTTAATGCCTGAAATATAATCTCTCTATACAGAGGGTTCCTACTTTCCTACGATCTCAAGTATTCACACTAACATATCATAACATCCTTGCTAAGTGAGGTTGTCTTTTTAAGACTAATTTTTGTTGATTTTTTCGATTTTCGATTTACAATCCTGATGTGCCTTTACGTTGCACTTCATATGACACACGAATTTGGAGTTATAATGTAGCCTACTTGATTTTTTCAAACAATGCATGCTAAGAACAGGAAAATAATAAACCCGCCACCATATTTTGATCAATGTTATACAGCTAATATGATCATTTTCCATCTAAAATGTGATTGATTATTCCATCCAGACAAAGTACTTCAGATGTACTGCTGTTAGGCCCCTTACCACTATTAATTTTAATCTTTTGTTTTTCTTGTGACATTTTCAAATCTGTTAATTGGTTATCTTTAATGCTGTTACACTTCAAGATACCATGCCAGGACAAAGTTGGGTTTTTTGACCTACTAAACACATTTACCATTGCAATACAACTTTTCCAAAGAGCAGTGTAAAACAATAAAGTCTTAAAAAGGACAATCTTCCCTAATGACGTTAAAGCTTCTGACTTAAATAGGCTGTATATTATTTTGCATATCTGACACTTTGCAATAGGGGTGACAATTGTTGTGGCAAACCCTCTCCTTGCTTAATTAACATAAACATTAATCTTTAATTAGGCCAATCAGTTCTTTTGGTCTTATTTTATATATACTGTATTTTTTTAAGGTACCGTAATCCACTTGTTTACTAGTACTTTACTATTTAAAAGGACACGTTAAAGTTTTCAGAAAAGGGCATTTCCATTTTAAAGCTGGGGTTTTTGGCATCTTTAATAATGACATACCAAAGTCGTAATTCAACACCTGAAATGAAAATAAGCAAGTAACATGTCATTTTGATGCAATTGTCAATTCAATCCAGCCCCTGGGGGGTCCCTGGGACATAGCAGGGATATGCCGGGACATAGCCGGGCATGTACAAAAGTATTGCCCCGTAAGCCGGGAGGTTAGCCCCAGGACTGGCCGGGAATGTACGTTAGCTTTCTCCTGCCCTGTCGGGACAATAATTAATGATAGCTGGGACTTAAGTCGGGAGGACAAAAAAATTTTCCCAGCTCCACCGGGGAATAAGCGGGGACTTTAACACATGTGTCAACCCATATATAAAACCACGCTATCAGTGAGCAGTATCGCCCGTCAATGTTTAAAAAAATTAATATCAATGAATCACAAGAAATTAATAGAAGGTGTTATTCATAAGTAGTGAAGCTATTTGATATGTCTTTGCTAATGCAGGGAATATTGTCATTTCATTGCCAATTTTTTAAAACACGGGTATTTAATATGAAATGAAAATAGTGAATCGCTATGGAAATAGCTCATGAAACATCTGTTAGCTCAAAGACTTCTCGAAACGCCGCATGTCTGATATAAAGCAAAAGTAAATGTTAATCGCGATTTCAGAACGTGTTTTGGCATTGTTAATATTCCCTTCAAATTTTCCATTTATCAGGATCATTGAGAGTTTTGGAACCGCGCGCCGTTCAGGGGGGGGGGGGGCCAAGAGTACCAGGCTGTCAGGCTTCCTGTGTAATGTCAGCCTCAATTTCCAGCAAGGCGCGCCGAGCTGAGTCCCCGGCCCTGGCGGTCTATACATTTAGAGAACTATAAGACTAAAAAGTATAAAACAAAAATCTATTTTAATTGCCATAAATTTCCTTTTTTTATTTGGAAATGTGAAGAAAGATAAAGCCCACTATCAGTGATTTATCCGAATGAGTAAAAATACATGAAATTTGCAGGAATAGCTTAAAAGTAAAAGGTAAGTCGTATATATTATTAATCTTTCCCGGGAGATGGCCAAGCGCACGATAGTGTTGAAAAAAAACCCCATGTGCGTTGGCCGGATTCGAACCGGCGACCTTCGTATTACATGCACGACGCTCTAACGGACTGAGCTATCAAGCAGGGGTTGGTAGAAGAGCGAAAGAAATCATCTATAGTGTAGGTTCGACAAGATTACTAAATAGATACATCCTTGTCTACTGGGCAGAACACAGTAGTTTAAATCTCAAAACAAATTAAATGTATATGTTTAAATATACAGTTCTGATGCTATCCGCTAGGAAAGCAAAGGACACCTTCGAACCTAACACCTATAGATGATATCTATCGTCTTCTACCAACCTGCTTGATAGTCAGTCGGTTAGAGCGTACGTGCATGTAAGACGAAGGTCGACCGGTTCAAATCGGCCAAGCGAACATGGGGTTTTTTCAACACTATCGGTGCGCTGGCCATCTCCAGGGAAAGATTAATAAAATATAAATCCTTGTTTTCGTTTTAAACCTGTGAGAACTAAGTGTTTAAATCCAAAACAAATATAATCGTATATTGTTAAATATACAGTTCTGTGCTATCCGCTAGGAAGCGAAGGACCCTTTTCGAAACCTAACACCTATAGATGATATCTATCGCGCTTCTACCAACCCTGCTTGATAGCTCAGTCTGTTAGAGCGTCGTCATGTAATACAAAGGTCGCCGGTTTCGAATCCGGCCAACGCCATGGGGTTGTTTCAACACTATCGTGCGCTGGCCACTCCAGGGAAAGCTTAATAAATCATATACATCCTTGTCTACCTGGAGAACTAAGTAGTTTAAATTTCCAAACCAAATATATCGTATATGTTAAAATATACAGTTCTGATGCTCTATCGCGCTAGGAAAGCGCAGGACACCTTTCGAACCTAACACCTATAATGATATCTATCCCTCTACCAACCTGCTTGATAGCTCCAGTCGTTTAGAGCGTCGTGCATTTAATACGGAAGGTCGACGTTCGAATCCGCCAAGCCGCACATGGGGTTTTTTTTCAACACTATTCGTGCG
Organism: Ophioderma brevispina; assembly: GCA_023653785.1. Lineage (NCBI taxonomy): Eukaryota > Metazoa > Echinodermata > Ophiuroidea > Amphilepidida > Ophiodermatidae > Ophioderma > Ophioderma brevispina. The sequence goes on along the minus strand of JAMKCH010076456.1, from coordinate 55,360 downwards.
CTGGCCATCTCAGGGTAAAAGATTAATAAAAAAAAATATTACATCCTTGTCTACCTTGAAACTAAGTAGTTGAAATTTCAAACCAATATAATCTTATTGTTAAAATATACAGTTTGTTCTATCGCTAGGAAGCGAAGGACCCCTTTCGAACCTAACACCATAGATGATATCTACCGCCCTTCTACCAACCCTGCTTGATAGCTCAGTCGTTTTAGAGCGTCGTTGCATGTAATACGAAGTCGCCGGTTCGAATCCGGCCAAGCGCACATGGGGTTTTTTCAACACTATCGTTCGCTGGCAATCTCCAGGGAAAGAATTAATAAATCTATACATCCTTGTCTACCTGGAGAACTAAGTAGTTTAAATCTTCAAAGGTATTGCGTAGAAATCTCGTAAGTTTCTTCTTTCAACCACACATTGACAGAAAAGGAAAGAAAATGGCAGTGTTCAAAGATACAATCTCCATTCAATTACGTGTTGTAAGTAAGTTGGTCCCGAACGGACCCTAATGACAAAATGTCCGATCTTGTCCCTTATTAGGTTGCTTCTGTTCCTATCATTTGCAGGGTATAATTAGGACACCTATACTTGTTGCATACAAGCAAAAATCGATTTTTTATGCTTTTTTTCGATTTTCTTAATTTAGCAAATCACTGATAGTGCCTTTAAGTAAAAATTGTAACCATTTAATATTGATGTTGGGTTTGGTTGGCTTTGGCAATAAGATTGGAAGGTTAACTTTTTTTGTTCAGCAAAACACAATGTTTTCAAATCAATATTTACTAACGTGTCTTTTTAATTTGAAATTTACCCAAACTACTGTTTTTTCTCATAATTGGTACAATAGTATTACAACTTTATGAAATCTAATAACTTATTTCCTTTTTTCCAGGCCCCTAGAAAATCCAACTTGCCAGATTAATCATTTAGTGGTCCGATATCGCCGTGGATAATGTTGATTTTTTTTAACAACCAACAAAACGAGGTTTGTTTTCTCAAACTTCCGATATGGGTAAATTCGGGGCTCGGTTCTGACACTCCTGCGATCCAAAATGTAGTATGATACCTTCTTTATAGCAAGACCTGTTGTCGCATAGCCGGGACCGAGCCGGGATTGTACAGTTTTAAGCAGTCCCCGCCCCCATTGGCCGGGAATATACGGGTATTGGTCACACCGAAGCCCGTCTAGTAGGGGCCGGGACATAGCGGGGAGTTACAAAAAAATTTAAGCCCGGCTACCCGGGGTTTTGTGCTACTTTAGCGGGACAAAGGCGGGGGTGTCACGACAGCAAAATGAACAATTCCCGGCTAAGTTCCCGCTAGTCCTGGGACCCCCCATGGTCCGGGATTGTAATTGACAAGTGCATTATAAGTACGATAATAAATTCCTTTAATCATTGCAATATAATGGTTACTTCATTGTCTACTTAATTTAAATAATTATTATGATGTGAACTCCACAAAAATATATCATTATCTGAGCTTATTAAGTACTGGTTTTTTGTTTTGTAAATTCCATTTTTAACTTGATATGGAATTCAACTTCAAATGATGTATGCTTTATAATGGTATATTATTTTAAGTCTTCCAAATTTTAATCGGCAAGACACCTAATGGAGCATGCTCCGTGTGCAATATAGGGTGTTCGTCAATCGTCCGTGATCTTTTTTACACCACACTTTAATTTCGAGTACCTCCTAACTCTTCACTCTCGTGGGTGTATCCCTAATCTCATCAGTCTTCCTGTAACCTTGCAATTAGTTTTACTCTCAATAACAATTTTTTGTCAAATACCATCTTAATACTTGGCCCCGTGTGGGAGCACGTGCTAAGATTTTGAATACTTGACAGACTGGAGTTTTGCTGTATTGAGGCACTGCAGAGCCTTGGTTCATAACATTTTTCATGACAATTGGAAATTAATGAACAGTGCTTAAAATTACTTCATGGTTGTGATGAACATGATATCCTCTTTCACACACACACAGCATATTTTTGTGAAAGTTAAATGATGTAAAAGTGTACGGTATATTGTATTTACACATTGTTTTTCTACACATTAGATGGATCTGTACAATGTTCTATTTCCATGTGTTTTAAGTGGGGTCAATATCACTCCTAGCCAGTTGGGCGAAGTGCCACCAGTGCCTGGTTAATACTCGGTACTATATCATTGCATATCAGAAAAATATTGACAATCTTGGCAGCTGACATCAGTTTAGGAGGTTGATATTTGGAGGTACTACAGTGATCAATAACTTGAACAAGAATAGATTGATCTTTGAATCAACACTTACCATACCACTATTTATACCATAATCAGTTTTCAGTCAAAGTCACCTAACACAAGCAATTTGTGCTTGGAAATGTTATTTATCTCTCAATTCTTGGCTCTTTTTGGATGTTTTTAATAATTCTCCCATTGCGCGGGGCATACATTGGTGCCCACACCAAACAGGTTTTCTTGTATTTTTGTAGCAATCACTCCATTATGAAGGCTTATACAAGTAATTATTTTCTCAATGCCTCAATACCAAGCATGTGGTTTACATGCATATGGTCAATTCCACACAGCTATGCATTGACGCAATCCTTGGTTGGTGGTTCTAAAAAATTCAGAAGCAATATAAATTGCTGGTCCAACAAGGTTGTATTTTTATACTGTTGGGTGGCAATAGAACCAGTTAACATCCTATGTCACTTCTTTTGTTGCCGTTGAATCTATGCCTGCGAATCGGTATGGCCCATATTATTAAAACTCTACCAGATATATATACAATTGCCCAGTTGTAACAGTCAGGCCAACCTCTTTCAAGATACAGGCCCTACGGTTTACAAACATTGCTGTGTAACTGGTCTATTTACCTGACTAAGGACAATCGCCTGCTTTTTGTCAAGTTCAACATGAGGTGTTGTTAATAAGATAGTATTGTAAAGTGGTAAACATTCTTAAACAATTACCAATGTAACTCAACTAAATATAACAACCGATTTCAACCATGACACTTCAATTAGACTAATTGCACCCCACTTATGATACTCAGACCTATGTTTTTACACTTTTTAAACCATAAAAAATATTGAGAAAGCTACGATTTTGCACATTCCAGTAATATGTGACAAGCCACATATCTCACCAAGGTCAGATATACCAACCAGCAAAGGCTCAAGTACCAAGAATAAACAGTGGTTAACAGTTTACCTTGACCATAGCTGTGATAGGCATCAGAGGGTGTTTTCAACTACAAAAGTAGTGTTCAGCTAATATCTCCCACAACTTGAGTCCTAAGAAGACGAAATGACTTTAGTGCTAATTGAAGTTGATAACCGAACTACATCTACCTAATAAGCATACATTTACTGCAAGTGGTTAGCAGAGTCTAAGGCGCAAATGGCAATGCCCTCTTCTAGGCCGCATGATAATGGCATGGGTTTCAGCTTTTCCGCACAGATGCCCTACATTTGAGTACACAGACATTCAGCATAATGCTTTGCCTAACCAACACAATTCATGCCAAAAACACAAAAGTCCGAACCAAATGCCCCAAAACGGCAACATCTGCTCAGAATTTTTCAAATTCCAACATAACTTTTCAAAGAAATTTCATTACTTTGCATACCTGCGAGTTCAAAAGAAGTTGGACAAGACATGAGTGACTATTCCATGAGAAAATATTGGGTTTCCTACTCTAAGTTGCTACGTGATAACAATGCCTCTATATTATAGGACTAAAAAAATAGCCCTCGTCAAATAGTAATTTTTATAATACCTTCACTGGAGGGGAGTTGCAATGGCCACAGATTTTCCTGATAAAGCATCTATTGTTTTATTTTGGTAGCCAATGGAACGCTGGGATCTCTATAGGGGTATCGGGAAGTCCCACGGTAAGTTCGCAAACTTCGTGTGATCCAAATTCCTAAATAAATCCAAATTCATAAATTCACATTTTATAATGATCACACCTTATATTCAGTCACTGCTTATAATATCACAGATTTGCTTCTGGCGGACCAGTCCCTGGTCGTTACATAAATTCTCATGGTCGTACATGGCCATGGATCGTGTCGTCACGCATGGACTGTGTTCAGCTATATACCGATCCACGGTGTACACGCTCCGTAGCCGTTACGGCTACTAACCACAAAGCCCGTTTTTGGTTATATGCGTATACGGCTACGGACCCCGGGGTTAGGTAGCCGTATACGCTACGAACACTTCCCTAAAATAATTTAACTCGGTTGTCAATACCGCAATGCAGTACACTGACAGAGACCGTAATTCGAGCACTGCACCTTACCGCAACTCTAACGCAACGCACGTTGCAGTGGAGTATTAATGAACCTTTATACTATGAGATGGTAACATACCAAGAAGGAGGTTATATTGTTCTTCCCACAATACACTTCTTCCCATACAATGTTGCAACTGTAGTAACATGAATTTATAGTGACAAAAGTTTGAACAACCGTATTGCAATTGGAATTGTGGGGTAGTATTTTTGTGAGGGGTTTATTTTCATTATTGTGACTGGTCAAAAATAACCTTTTGCACTAGACCGGGTATTTCAATCATGCAGATATTGCAAACTTAAAATTGTGAGAATATCGGTGTAACAAAAAAGCTACAAAAATTGGGACACAGAGAGTGCATTAAAGGTAGCCATGGTTATGTCATCTTATCACACTATAATTGCTATAGTTCATTTACATCCTAGTTGATATGACAAAATTAACTGTGGCAAAAACAATCGTGGATCTTCTACTGAATATAGTTCAAAGGCATAACAGCCATTAACATACCCAAGATACCCTAGACAGGAGTCCCCTGTCATGACTAATTCAGGCTGTCTTCAGATGAACTCAAGTTAACCAATGGTTAGAAGTCAAACTGAATCAGGCAACCAGTGGATTTCAATCAAGCATGCAGGTTGAATATCAAGCATGCAGGTTGATTCACAATTACATCAACCGGCGGACTCTTCAAAAATAATGAATTTACACAGTATTGAAGACCACACCGAAAGGGCGCATGACACAAGGTAGTACGTCGCCGTAACACATTTCAGACGCAGTTTTCTACAGTTTAAAAGCTATAGAGCATTTAGTGATGATGTATCTGTGTCAGTGCACGTCACTCCTCCTCAGCTAGGTTGGTGCGCGTAAGACTTTCTTGAAAACTCTCAAGATTATTCACATTTCCTCATGTACCCAGACGTCAGACGATATGAGTTACTTCCCAAAACAGCATCGGAAATACACTGGGGTGTGGGTTATTATGACAAAAATATACATGCCAATTTTGTTTTCTTTTTATACAACTTTTTTCAGATTTAAACTTCCCCCAGACTTGTTTGTAGTGAATGAATTTTGCACTGCTAAATGACAAAATGGGCGAAAACCTATGATTTCTTCTATTATTGTCATAAAGTTGTAGATTATCTACAAGATTGGCTTCATTTTATATTGTCAAAAGTATGCCATTTGAAGAGTATTTTGGTTAGATCCTTTGATGATGCCTACGAGTAAAAAAGGTGTAGTGCTCAGGTATGTGTAAGTACTTGACCAAATTTGCTTTCAGACTTATTTCCTAGAAATACCAAGAACCCAATCTTCACCGTCACTCTAAACACATATTTCATAAAGAAGAGACAAGTGGTTCTGGAGTCCAAAAGTGTCACCTGTGTTGTGATCAATCTTTCCAAAACTTTAACACCACACACACACAAATGAACCACACCCTCATACATACACAAATTCACACACTCATAAAAACATATGGATGGACATACAGATTTTGTGGATAAAGAGGGTAACAGAGAAGTAGTCCCCATTTCTGACAAATCAAATTTGAACCAACGCGAGAAGGCCAAAATTTCAGCATAGCACTCCGCTGAAGCTCTGGGGAGCTTATTTTCTTGCATGATTTTTAAGGTGTAAGACACCTTCTATAAAATAAATTGGTACTTAAAAACTTGGGTTTTGATGCAGTTTACCTTTATCAATAACAATTTGATCTCAGACATTGAAAAAAAAAAAAATGTAAAACAATTTAACATTTCCAAATTTTTTTTAATTTTATGCAAAAAAATCCAGAAATCCAGGAATTTCCAGAAAAGTTACACTCTGGATAAGTATGTGCCTCCTGCAAATCATTGCAGATGACCAAACATTTGGAATGGGCAATTCCAACGTCATGGACGTTACATTTTTACCCCATATCCATATTTCAAATGGTATTCCAATAAACCAGAAAGCTTTGGATGTAATTTTATTTGTGGTAATGTTAGTGGACACTTCCAAGTTTAGCCGAGAATTGAAATTTTCTAAGGCGAACTCCACACTGATTAAAAAGAAATGAGCTTTAGACAAGTGAATGTCATGGACATTAAGAGAGGACGAGCATTTTTGGAAAACATTCATTACAAAAGCTCTCTGAAGTTACAACCTCAAACTTCATGGTTCCCGTTTAATAATGTAACCACACAAACACAGCATCCAATTTGAATTACAATTAAGTGCAACGAGAGATTTTGAGGCCACAACAAAATATTGCGTCATAATAGTAATTTTCAAATAGATTAGACAAGCATAGATTTTTTACCTTGTTATTCTACAGAAAATGCATAAAAGGAGAGAAAAAAGGGGGATTTTCCTTTGCTTATATTCTGTAAACATAGGCTGAATTCGTATTTGCTCCTATACGAAATTAGAAAGTTTCACAATGTTGTAACAAAGAACCTTTCTCAGCTTTAATCCTTTAGATGGGGATGTGTTTGATTGAAAGCTTTACAAAAAAAAAAAAGGCAAAAATCAGAACTTTGATTTTTTTCGGGACACCTGATGTGTCAAATCTCTCGTTTGCACCTTTAGGGATAACACCTTACTATAGTATAGAAGATGCATCAAAATGAGCGGTCATGGACATACATTGGGAAACATCAGGGATGTTACAGGTGTTGAATTAGTAACACTTGCTCATTCCTAATTGATAATTTAGAGTTCGGGGGCCTATGTGCGTAGTCCAGACCTGTTGTTAATTCATTAGAGCATAATACTTCAAGAAAACTCCAGTAATTAACAAGATATAAGCTCTTTCAAGGGGATGTGTTTGATTTCAAGCATTTACAAAAGGCAAAAATCCGAACTTTCGATTTTTTAGGCACCTGATGTGCAAAATCTCTTGTTGACCCCTTTAAGGGATAACACCTTACTATAGTATAGATGCCATCAAAATGAGTGTCATGGACATTACATTTGTGGAAAATATGTATGTTACAGGTGTTGATTGAACACTTGCTCAATCCTAATTGATAATTTAGCGTTAGGGGGCCTATGTGTTAGTCAGCTCTATGTTAATAATTAGAGCATAATACTTCAAGAAAACTCCAGTTAATTTAACAAGATATAAGCTCTAGAAAATGTCATGGAAGTTACAAAGGGACATCACGTGGAATTGCCCAAAATCAGTTTTGTACTCAGACTTGCCATCCCTGCATATTCATTTTTTTTTCAATTAATTTAGATGAAATGGAAAAGTCTATTTATCGATTCACTGCATTCTGAAGCTCTGACCTTCACTTGACAATCATTCAGCCCAAAAGTAACTGGCAATAAATGATTACGGAGTTTAAGCATCAGTAAAAACTTGAGGGCTGACTCAGAGATTTCCAAAATATATTTTTTTTTGTGTATTTATTAAAAACAGTCAACTGGACCTCAAGATAGCAGAATTAAAATGCTAAAGTTAGAGATGAATCAGAGTTTCATTATTGATGCAGTAAACCTTTTATGTATAGTATAAAAGTGCCAAAGGCACAGTACATAACTAAAATTCTGGATCCAGAATTTTAAGAAAGATGCAATTTTCTATAGGCTTTGATTTGAGCTTAGCTAATTTCACAGTGATTAGTTGACTCTCCGAGCAGCTTTTAGGGAAGCGTGCAAATCATAATTCACCCTTTGCATTGGTTTGCCATTGCAGTGAGATAGAGCCTCAAATTGGCATTGAAATAACTGAGGGTGTTGCATAACTATGCATTCACTTCTTGCAAGGTCATTGGGTTCGTGTGGAGAGAACGAAACCCAATTAACTGTTACGTGCTAAACTCCTAGTCATATTGCTGTCAGTACCTACAACTGGCGTAACTGTGCAAAGTATTTTGTGTCTTAAACTTCTTAGAAATTTACATCTTTCAAGTACACATTGTAGAAAAGTAAATGATGCAGGAAATATGAAAAAAAAATGACAATTTTTAATCAGTATTAAAGTGGGGGACCAGAGCATGAGGTCCAATTTTCATATAATGCTCTTATCCTTCACAATATAAAGGTTACTGGGCTAATGAGAACAATTTTTTTATCTGATACCATAATCTCAATTACTTTGATGTTGTCGATCGGTCACCCACCTTAGAGGCTTGAGATTGTGATATGCACTGCCTCTTAAAACCTTTGCAGGATATTTCGGATAAAAAAAGTGAATATTGCAGTCCAAGGCGACAGCCAGATTGAGTGTATCATGAGAACCTTTAATACTCTGCACTATTAATATGCTCTGGAATCTGTGCAATAAATCCACTTAAATTGAGGAATTCTTTCTCTCAAAGAGGAAGCCTCGCAAGGTAGGAAATCATAAGATTGGATTCTTGTCTAATTTCAATTCGGACTGTGCAAACAACAATACTGGTCAAGAGCAGAGTGGGTCTATTCTAAATTGCTTTGATTCAGATTTTCAAACACTCATAAAGGAGGAACATGTTAGTAGCATACTGAGGCATCGATCCAGAGGGAGCAAAATTCCCAGTCGTCCCGCCAGGCGCCAGAGGGTGCAACAATCTCAGGTTGTCCGGTAATTTCTTTCAACCAACATTCTGAACAGAACCCAATATGGATGAAAATGCCCCCTTTTCATTAAATTGGCCCAAATTTAGGCTAAAATTGGTCAAAATTCTCCAAAAGAAAATGATAATTGTTGGTCCATTTGTTACCTCTTTGAGCCAGAGGGGAAACTTTCCCGCAACTGAAAGTTGAGCCAGATCAGGCTCTAACGTAACAGAAGGGTACAAAAAGCAGTTAAACTAGAATTTAGTGGTTCTCGGCTTTCGCTTTTCCGGAGGGGTTTTTGGGTTGGTTTGGGTTTTGTTCCTTCGGAACCGTATCGGGCGTCTTTGGCGACGGAAGGGGGGGGCCTTTTGTGAATGACAGTTAAATGCAGACCGATGCGCCGGTAGGAGTGGCTCTTATTTTTTTTTGCAGGTAGGGGATGTGCGGGCCGATTTCCGAAATTGGGTGCTTGGAAACTTGTGTCCCAAAGGTAGGGTCTTAGGCACTAAATTTGTGAATTTGCCGGATTGGAGCCGAAATTTGTATAAATTTAGCTTTTGAGGCAAAAAGTTTACCAAAAGGAGACATTAGAACTGAATTGTACTTCACCCGGGGTTCGGGACACAGTATCTGTTAAAGATATGTAAACTTTTACAAATTAACTTGGCATTCTGCCAACAAAAATAGGTAAAATATTACAGTATACTCTACAAAGCAATTAATTAAAACTCTTGAAAATGTGTGTATTCGGTGAGTTATTAAGAGCTTGGGATATGTAGGGATAAAACATAGCACTGATGACACACCAACATAGCAAACGTGCCAATAATTGTTGACCATCTTTTAAAGATAAAAACTAACTATATACGCTAGGGACTATTTGTTGGTAGAATGAATGCTGCGTATCAATACTGTAAAATTTACACAAGTTACAGATAAACGACGACAAAGCAAAGTACATTTTATGTACTTCTATAGTTTTACAGTCTTAACCACTCAAATGGAGCACGTGTTTTTACACACTTGGTGTGTGTGGTTGGGGGGGGGGGGGCTCCTGGAGCAGTACATCCGAAAATGCATTTCCATTGGAATAATTCGGCAAAACTTTGCACAGAAATATATTGCCCCAAGACATTACTATTAGGAAAGAAAAAAATAAAAAATATTGATTCGTTTCGAAATTAGGGAGTGCCAATGGGACTGGAAGTAGCCATTTGCGCTTTCTCCACAGTGATGCACTATTAAGTTAAACAAATGCTTTTATGAGTTAAAGACACTCTCAGGATCAACGAAGAGTCAAATATTTGAAATTCGCGAAATGTAAAAGTGAAAGATTAGTCTGTACAATTTACATAAAATTATCTTTTTCCAACTGAAAATGGACAAAAATAAGAAAAAGGCAGGGTTGCAAAGATACGAATCTCCAATCATTACGGTCGTTATATAGTAAATGTCCGTGTGTGTGCGGACAGTCATGACAGTAATGACTAAAAATATCAAATTTTGGTCCTTATACGTTGCTTTCGTCTTATCACTTGCAGCAGGGTATGTTAGGACACCTGAATGTCACAGCCAGGAAAATACCAGATTGTTGATGATTTTTTTTTCGATTTCGGATTTAGCAAATCCACTGATAGTGCCTTTAGATATACCCCATTATATATAACAATTAAATTGGGTGCTGGCTACTTTTTAGAATTTTTTTGGTGCCCTTTCCGGACCATATATTTCCCCTTCGTTTGTACATGGAAAGAATTATCAATCAACATGCTATGTTCATTCATAGAATACGGCAAAAACAATATGATAAATAAATTTATGTAAATAATGAAGTACAGTGAAAAATTAATAGGTTAAAACAGATCAGGAAATTTGAGTGGCTTTAAGATAGAAGTGCATAAATTTCTTTTTTAAAATATGTTGAAATTTAATATATTAAAAACAATAGAAGGGACTATGATAAAACCAAAATATACTCCACGTATCAAATGTCACAATTCATTTAACAAACACAAACGGACACATACAAACAAATACTAAATTCGGCCAACACACATTACACACACGGGTGGCCCACCCTCGCCTAAGTCCATCCCGGCCGCCCACGCCCCCCCCCCCCCACCCCCCCCGACCGATTTCCTATGGGCTCTAATTCTATAATTGGTACCACGCGATAGTTAGAGTCTCATTCTATGGTAATCAAATGAGTCCCAACTTTACATATGAAGCCACTATGGACCTCATAAGGTGAATAAAGTATGAAAATAGGTGGGTGGGAAATTGGATATTTGCAATGTACTGACGCAAAACAAACTGTTTTTGTGAAACTTTAAAAAGGCCCATATCTTCAAAATGACCAAAATATAGTTATAGCTTGTAATCTCAAGCTCAATATTTCAATCTACATGTGACATGGTCATCCAAATACTAACAAATAGGGCTAAGTAATGTTTTAAGAATCAAATTGGGCTATTTCTTCTCATTTACAAATTCTTATAAATAAAAAAAGAAAAATTAAAAAAGCAAAAACAATATTATTTTTCTATTAGTTAGCACGTAGCCTAAACATTGTCAATAGATCATGCATGCAATAAAACAAGCACGGAAGCCCGTTTGTGTGCTTTAAGTGCCCATTAAACATGAGGTGATTATCTTGGAGATTAGATCATGCCATCGATTTCACCGTATCCCAACGCAGTAGATGAGGTATTTAAGACTGCATATGTACAGATAATGAAGTAAAAGCTTTAAACTATACCGCAGCGTTATCGGACCAATTTGACATAAAGTATTGTGGGATTTGATTACTCATTTTTCCAAGGTGGACATCTCGCAAACAAATCTATGAAGAAGGTGTGCGATTTTTCCCCTTTACGTTTCGGGCGTATGCAACGGACGGACACCCCAAGCCAAGGATGTCTTTCTTCAAAAAACGATATCGTATTTCCATTACAAATTCCCTATATTCCCTATATTATATACAGGTTTAGATATATATATTGACAACAGTAGAAGAAGTCAATACCTAAAAAGTATGCCTAGATTGCCTCACGCATTTCACTAATTAAAAATACACCCCTGCACCAAGTAACGAAGACGAGAACATAAACATCTAGCCACTTGAAGTAGGTTTTTGAAACCATTCTCGCGGAAATAGGTAACACTCGAGCTCCAAACTTACGCAGCATTTTATTCCTCTTCAAAAACACTTCTCTGCCAAGATCTCTCCCAAATCATTAATTCGATGTTTGAAATATTTTTTTTTTCAGATTCCGATTTCGTTATATTGCATATTGATTTCAAAATCTATACTCTCTCTACATCCCGTTTCTATCATGCCATTTACAAAGTCAGGCAATATGCGTGGTCGAACCTAAACAAATAAGGTAGGATCATCGGATAAAATGGTCTTACAGAAAAATGGCCATAAAATCAAATCACCTAAATCAAGTAGTCCCCCCCAAACTTGACTATGGTAAGGATTGAAATTTTCCGCACATGTTTTTGCCGCTTTCGAGCCAGTGCGATTTGTTTCGGTTCTTTATTTATTTTGTAAAAATTCCCTGCATTTTTCATTAAATTAATTCCCAGCCTAAATGGAAAGGTGCTTTCAAACTGGAACTCAGGATATGGTCATGAAACAAAATACCTAAATTCTCACGTTGGCTTTTTTAAATCAAGTGTTGAATATTTAGAAAACGATTTTAGGGGAAAAATAATTTAGGAATTAAAAACACTGTAATTTCAATAGAAACATCAATCTGCAAAAGCTAAAGGGAGAATTTCTAATTTGAGGTCCTTCATAGGACACCTTATTCATCACCAAGGGCATTGTAGTGTAAGTTCTTTAGTAAAAATTCTGAAAAGTGGAAACTTCGTATTTCTAGAAAAATAATCAGCCAAAAAGGGGTTGTGACCGACAAACTGTTCTTGGTTTGATGACTACAGAAAAATAAAAAATGCCTATGGAATTTGATATCTCTAACATAAAAAACAAAAACAATCTTTATAACTCATCAATACTTGAGAAAGAAATGAATAAAAATGTGTAGTTTTTCACAAAATGGCCCCATTTTGTCCATTTCTGATTACGCCAAAACAGTCCTGTACAAAGTCTATGGGAATCTCCAAAACGACCTTTTTTGGCAAAAAAATTAAAATTTGCACCACCGGTTTCGGTCACCAATACAACATTTCATGAGAATTCAACGAGATCTGGGCATGAAGCCGTAGCCGATGATACCAACCTTAGTAAACTAACATGCTACCCTATATAAGACAACTCGCCCGACGACGAAAGCTAATTGAGGGGCGTCCCGCCCCCGCCCTCATAACAAAAGTGCAGTCTAATAAACATGGGTAACGTGCATGGTGTGTGTTTGGTGCACATGCGCATGTGTGTTTGCATGTGTGTGCATGCTGTATGTTCATGCATGTGTGCAACCATGCATGAGTGGGTAGTAGGTGGGATGGGACTGACAGGCCTCATATTCCTGGCACCTTACCTAATCGTGCCGACTCAATTATGACAACCCAATTCCATTCATCTTGCCAAGTTTTTGACAAAAGAACAAGTCTTCTTTGAATCACATGATTTCGCCAAACTGTGGTCATAAAACCCATGTAGCTTTCACTGTTTGTAGAAATCGAACACTGTGCAAACGGCCCCTATTAAATAAGAAACAACATGGTTGTTATCTCAGCATTATCCCAAATAGGTCCCACAACATTGTGGAAGGACACAAATGGGGCACTAACACTTAGAAGGGTCACAACATGGTTTTTCCAGCCAGTTTTTGTTTAATTTGAGGTACGTACAAATGCGTGCTGTAACATCACCTGGTGGTACATGGTACAGACTGAATCAGCTTCTCCATCTCTCTCTGTCTTCTGACACTTGTCAGTCTCCTGAGGGACGTTTCATGGAAAAAACGCAGATAGACACCAAGAAGCTCCTGCTGTGTCAATGGTGTCCGCTTTATTCCAAATGAACATTGCTAGGTGTCAGAGTGGTTGGGTTCATGTAAACCTTGCCATTTAGCTAGTATTATATCAAATATGGATTTTAGTTGTTACAGGATACAGGAAACATTTGTTTACAGTTCAACCAAAATTTTAAGTTTGACAGGGTGAGCCAGGCGGGAATTAATATTTCAATTGTAACATTATAAACCTTGCACATATGCAATAATATGAGCAGATAAAATTAACACCAATTGGGATTCCTTTTTTAATTCAGCAAAAAGCTAAATAGACTTTGCACCAATTCTGTCCGGCGAGCACAAAATCCAGTTGTTTTGAGTGGATATGATGCTCAAGGTCCGTGAAAATCAGGGATGCACCATTTGATGTCAAGGGAGGCAAAAAAGTTTGGGTCAAACAGACTTTTTTTTTGCCACCCTACAATTTTTTTATTAAGTATTCATTTTTTAGAGTGGGTGGGGGAAATTAGAAAGCACAAAAATTAAGTCGCACAATTTCTACTTCTGCAGTTATCTCTTGAAAACAAGTTGATCTTTTTGGAGAGATTTATTAATCGTACAGAAAAACAAAACAAGCCTTGTTACAAGTTGTTTGTGAAGCTTGTGCACAAAACATCCTTTCAACAGATTTAACAAGGTCAGGAGTTCTGTTACACCTGGGACTATCTACCTCTGTCTGTTTGAAGCGATTCAACTACTCGTTTATTAAGTAACTCTTCAGAAAAGTGAAAGATCCCAAAATTAGCAATATTTTTCTGCCTTGAAATCCAACCAAAGATCAATCATTTTTGGAACGTAAACAATTAGTCTCTGCTAACTATCCCCCAAAGCTGTCCACATGGCACGACACTCCAAAACACTCTGGAGTGTTATCAGAGTTCGAGATTCACCCCCAAGTTTTTTAGGGGGATAAAACCCTGCAAGACCTCGATAAAACTCCGGGGTGTAAAACCCATAATGCGTCCACACGGTCAAAAACCCCAATCAACACTCCAGAGTTTTAAAACTCCAGAGTTTCAGCCTCCGTGTGGACATGACTTAAAGTAAAATTGGCTACTAGCAGTCTAGATTTATTTACGTCATTGATTTAAACGTCCATTGCATTACCGGCTAATTTGATTGGTTATGTTATATGAAGCAATTAGCCAATCAGGGACGTGGTAAGAAAAACTTAAGGTGCATAAAGGTAATGGCCGGTATTCACAAAAGCAAGTTAACTTTAATCCAGGTTAAATAGGGTTTAACCCACGATCATGGGTTTAAATTCATGTTATCCTCTATGAATATTTTGACACAGGGTTAAAATTAACCCTGGGTTAAAGTTTAACCCGCTTTTGTGAATACCGGCCATTAAGTCTAGTTTGATTGGATACTCAGAGGCTATATCATTTAATATTGTGTAATGAGCCAATAAGAATACTGTATGAAGGATACATGTAGTGCTCGAAGGGGGTTAATAAAGAATTTTGCTGCAAGTGATGGATTATAGTGGATATTGTCCTGCAAAAAAAACATAAGCTTCTTAAAGGCCAGATCTTTTAACAGATAAGCAGCCTTGACTTTTTGCTAATGAAAAAAAACGAACAAAACCAACACACGCCCTTCTTCTTTTCTGTTCTTCTTTTGAAGGAATGATTGAAAGTAAAAAAATATTTTTCAAAGATAGGAGATTAAAAGCAATTGTACAAGAGATAGAAGTTAAATACCTGTTAGTCCATCAAGAAGGAACCTTTTTGGGTAATTTTTTTTAGGTTCACGATGAGCCTGTTCCAGCATAATTTATTTACGACTTTAAAAAGCCAAATATTCCTTACGAAGGTATTTGATCAATATCCACCTCTTGATCACATTTATGCAATTTGAAGCTATTTCCAAAAACACACTTAAGGTTTTAATTTACAAAACAAGCAAGGTTTTGAAAGACCTCAAAATATTGCAGTCAGGGCTATCAGCCAAATTGATACTGCCAATATTAGCAAAAGGCTGTTAATCCACTACCAGAGTACAAATTTGCCACTTATGTGGAAATGAAATGCTGACGTCAATCGGGGGATTGCGTTCCTTACTCACCCGTCACACACACAAACTTTATGCATGTTTTATTGAATTTATTTTGAATTTCAAAACCGGGCCCAGGATCTTGGATAGCGTGAATCCCAACCTTTGACAAACATTCACGTTGAGAATCTTGCATTGCAAGAATTGATATAAGATGCACTGTAATAATGCATGATCCAGCTTCTGGTTCTCATGTCCACCAAAGCAGTTTTTGCTTGTTTCTTTTTTACTGTATCAATTCACTTATTTGACCATAAGGAAACCAATATTGCCAACAGGGATTTATTTATAAAGCATTCACGAAGACCACTGTTGAAACCAAGAGGTGTTTTTTTTAGTCAACCCAAAGTGCACCAGTTGGAAATTTCACCTCAATGGGTCATGGATCCCATAAAAATCATATTCTTAAACACATAAAAATAGCTGACTTTAATGCTCATTTTAGCCAACAAGTGTTAGTACTTAGGGAATTCAGGGCTTAGATTGGCTAGAATTTCGGCGAGAATCTTGAGAATCGATTCTCGCAAAGATTCTCATAGACTGATTTGCGTGAATCAATGTTGATTCTCATAAACTTTAGAATTAACACAGTAGTGAATTAGATGATTCCCGCAAAATTTGTTTTGGGGAATCAAGACGAATTTCTACCCCTGGAATTTTTGCATGATTATCAAATATCTTGTGGTTCTTTAACTTTTAAAACACTTTTTATCCCTAGGTACTGACATGTGTTTAGTACAGTACAGTATAGGAACATTGCAATGCATCATGGGATTGATTCAAAACACCCTCTGGTTGAAACCTGTATTTGCAATGATTTTATCATGTGCTCAACTTATTGTGTAAATTTATCTTTAAGGCCGAGGTTGCACAATTTTGAAAATGCTGAATTTGCCAGAAATGGAATATTGAAATTTGAAAAATGGTTATTTTTCATACGAAAGAGCAGTTTTGAACAGTCAGTTATAAATCTGAATCAGTTTCTTGAAGTTGTGACCACTTTCTGTAAAATGATAAAAAGCACCCACTAGACAGGCTCCCTCTCTCGACTTCACATTGCAATTTATATTGGCAACAGCCTCTTCCCATGAAATAGAGAAATTGGTATGTCATGCTCATGTGATGCACCTTTATCAGTAGAACATGTCTACAAGACTAATTTATTACTGTCTGTCTACCACAATGTCAATAAACAAGTAAACAATGCACAATGTCAATAAACAAGTAAACAATGCAGCAGCCTTATTCATCACTGAACCGTTATCTTCTTTGCTCCTGAAATGGACCAACATCACGGATGCAAAACAGATTATCATACCAGTACAGTAGCAGAGCATCTGTCAACAAAACTGGTTCTCTATGTCAAACGGCTGTGAACTTGAGAAAAATAGCACACCCGTACAAAAAAACAGTCTGGCAATTTGGCTCCTACTCAACTTTGATCAAATGGACTCCACTAACATGACTGACATGTTACATCTGCCCATATGTACTGTAGAACCCCTGTAACCTCTGGGTTCTTGTAAGTGTCGTGCTTTATTTGTGTCTGTGTGGGAGAATCAATATTTTAAGTATTCTCTTGTACAACAGCCTTTTGAGCATGCAGGGGAGCTGATGCTTCTGTTCTAAATAATCACATCACTTTGATTTGAATAGAATAGTATATATTGAATTTATTTTGAATTTCAAAACCGGGCCCAGGATCTGGATAGCGTGAAATCCCAACCTTGACAAACATTCACGTGAGATCTGCATGCAAGAATTGGATTATTAGAGCACGTAATAATGCATGATCCCGATATGGTTCTCATGTCCACCAAAGCAGTTTTTTGATTGTTTCTTTTTTACTGATAATTCACTTATTTGACCATAAGGAAACCAAACTTGCCAAAGGGATAAAGCAATTTCAAGACGACATGTGAAACCAGGGGGGTTGAGTCCAACCCACAATGCACCCAGTTTGCGGAATTCAGACCTCAATAGGGTCATGTTGAAATCCCAAAAAATCATATTCTTACCACAAAAAAATACTGCTTTAATGATCATTTAGCCAACAAAGTGTTCGTAACTTAGGGAAGTGCAGGGCTTAGAATTTCGGCGAGAATTGAGAAGCGATTCTGGCAGAGTGATTCTCATAGACGGATTTGCGTGAATCAATGTTGATCTAATAAACTTTAGAACTAACAATCAAACACAGTAGGGATAGATGATTACGAAATTTGTTTTGGGGAATCAAGACGAATTTCTACCCCTGGAATTTTTAGCATGGATTAATCAAATATCTTGTGCGTCTTTAACTTTGAAAACACGTTTTAGCCTATGTACGGAATGTGTTTAGATACAGTACAGTACAGTACAGTAAGGAACATTGCAAGCATCATGGGGAGGATTAAAAAACACCCTCTGGTTGAAACTGTCTTTGCAATGCTTTTATCATGTGCTCAACTTATTGTTATAAATTTAAGGCCGCGGTGCCACAATTTGAAAAGCTGAATTGCCAGAAATGGAATATTATGAAAATTGAAAAATGGTTTTTTTCTACGAAAGAGCAGTTTTGAACAGTCAGTTATAAATCTGAATCAGTTTCTTGAAGTGTGACCACTTCTGAAAATGATAAATAAAAGCACCACCTAGACAGGCTCCCTCTCTCGACTCACAGCAATTTATATGGCAACAGCCTTTCCCATGAAAGAGAGAAATTGGTATGTCATGCTCATGTGTGCACCTTAACATGTTAGAAACATGTCTACAAGACTATTTATACTGTCTGTCTACAACAATGTCAATAAACAAGTAAAACATGCACAATGCAAATAAACAATGTAAACAATGCAGCAGCCATTCATCACTGAACCACTTTCTCTTTGCTCCTGAAAATGGACCAACATCACGGATGCAAACCAGATTATCATACCACAGTGACAGGAAGAAGCATCTGTCAACCAAAAATGGTTCCTCTATGTCAAACGCGTGAATTGAGGAAAAAATAGCACACAGCCTACAAAAAAACACAGTCTGGCAATTTGGCTCTATCAACTTTGATCAAATGGACTTCCAATAACATGACTGAATTGTTTACATCTGCCCATAGTACGTCGACCCCTGTACCTTGGGTTTGTAAGTGTCGCGCTTATTTTTGTGTGGGAGAATCATAATTTTAAGTATCTCTTGTACAACGCCTTTGCGCATGGCAGGGAGCTGATGATTCTGTTCTAAAGATTCACATCACTTGATGAATAGAATAGTATATATTGTATTTATTGATCGCAAACCTAAAATAACTTAGAGATTTCGTGGTCTCGGCTTTCTAGGTTTCAGGGTTTCTGGTTTGGGGTGGTGAGGGCGGGGGGAGGTGGAAAGTTGGTTGCCAGTGGGTTCATGTTGGGCGGTGGGGGTGATGCTTCTGTTCAGAACCTTACCGGTCGCTCTGAGCCATTGTTAACCGAGGTGGCGGATTTGTAGTTGAAAAATGAAGCAGCGTTTTTCCTGGCAAGTTGTTAGATTGTTTGAATGATGTCAAATAGGAATTGTAATTACGTGGCTGCATATTCAGGCGAATTGCAAGTTTTTTAGGTTGACTGTTGACTGCATCTATCTTATCTATCTTTCAATCATTACATCACTCAGAGTAGAGATTGTTGTTCTAGGTGCAAAATGGTGCGTGGTCACAGGAACAAAGAGCAACAAAGTGTGCAGGAAGAAAAGACTGGTGCACGTAAAAAAAGGTCTTGTGGCTAGCTAGCCAGAGTGGGAGTGGCTTCAGCCGATCCGGGGAAAATCTCCCAGTGACTAGGAACCCAGTAAAAGCTGGTAGGGGATTGTTCAAGATGAAATTGTCAATTGAGAAAAAAAAATCTGTGGATGGAAGAGAATTCTCAGTGTTGCTGTTGGAGCTGGTGGTGTAGACTATAGTTTCGGTCTGATATGACAAATGCAACGTTTGTCAGGTGAAAGGGAGTCCAGAATTGAAGCTGTAAGTTTTCGTGACAATTGCTTGGAATATGCGCCAGGAGTTTTACAATAATGCAAGTTAGTCGCGAAAAATTCTTTCGTTTGTTGTATTTGATTTGTAATTATCATGGATATATTTTATCATAGTGTTATTTTGTTTTTAGGTAATTGCATTGTGTTCATTCTTATTTAGGTATTTAGTTTTATTGTTCCTATTTATCATCCTTTAATTTGGGTTATTTCATTTTTATGGTATACGATACTTATTAATAATTAGTGTTGATTTAATTTCGATTATATTTTCATGCGATATGTATTTATTCAAAATTTTTGGTTTTCATTGTATTGGGTTTATTGTTTTTTTGTTATTGTAATATTAGTCCTATTGTGTTAAGGTAATTATTTAAGTTTATTTTCATTGTAACGATTTATATTAGTAATATTTTGGGTTATACTGCTTTGATTTATTAATTCTTTAAAGATTTTTTTATTATTCCCCCCTTTTTTTTTTTTTTTTTTTTTTTTTTTAATTTTTTAGTTTTTATTATTTTGTCGTTTCTTATCATTTAGTTTGTACTTGATTAAAAAAAACTTATTGGTTCCATGTTTTCATTCATTTTAGATTTCTATCCTTTTTGGGGAAGGCGCATATTAAAGGTCGGTTATTATTTTTTAGTATTTATTTCTTTTATTATTTTAACATATTTTAAGTGATATTCTAAGACTAGCGTACACGGATTTATTGGTTTTTTTATTTTAATTATTTGGTATTATTCTCATCTGTATTATTTTTCGTTTTTTTTTATTTTTACTTGTACTGAGTTTTATTTATTTCATTCCATTGCTATTTATTCATTTTTATTTGTGTTAATTCTTTTGTTATGCTTAGGATATATGTATGACTTGGTGGATGTTAATATGCGAAAAAAAACATATCTGTTACACCCAAACAATAAAAAATGTCTAAATAACAAGCAAGCCAATAGCGATCCAAAGCCTCTAAATCCTTGGGTTTCATCCAGAGAAACTCCATCATGCATCTATATATCAAAGAAAGGCGCTAACAATACTCTTGTGTAGATCCCATCTCGAATAGGAATAGCGCCGGGCATCCTTACAAAGCCAAAGGACATAAAATCCTTGAAAAAGTCCAAAAGGACTGAGCAGCCCGAATCACTACTGGGAATTTCACCGTGAAGCTAGTGTTACCGAAATGCTTCCACGCTCGGATGGATAAGTCTACAAGACGCAGAAAAATTCACCGGTTTGTCTCTATAAATACAACATGATGAACTTGGGACACCCACGCAGACATTCCACCCAAGACCGACAGGGCAAGAAAGACAGAACCAAGCAACTACAAAATTCTTCACCACCAATCTTGCACCACTCGCCACCTCATTTTTCCCACGAACAATAAAAGAATGGAATGTGTTAACTCAACAAAACATTGATCAACAACAAGAACCGCATTTAAAGTACAGCATTAGCCCTAGTAATTTCTGTGACACCCACCTCCAGTCAAATTCCCGTATGGAGTCCTTGGAGGTTAGGTTTTACTACCAAGTACCAAGTTCATGGTTAATTTAGTCAAAAAGCTTCTTTAAGGTAACCCCCCGCGATTTAGCTCGACACGTCACAGCCCGGACACGACCAACAGGAAATGGCGGGGTCTAGTCAGAGCAAACTTGGACTACCCGCTATACACAGTGTACGTACCCAACTACCCTGCGTTAAAAACGCCCGAGGGAGGGGAAACAACCAGCACTCATTTCCTTTTGGCAGCACACATATTTCACTTACCCGTATTACGTGATTTAAACAAAATCCGCACGCTAGAAAGCGCATTTTCAGATATTCTTAAAAGCAGTGATATCTGATCTCGTAATACTTCAAAATCAAGTAAACAAACCCAAAACTTTCCAGTAAATAAAGCAAACATAATTTTACAAAAAACACCGTTTTTTTACCCAAAAAAACTTCAGCTAATTTTGAATTACACCGACGATTTCTAGGGCAAAACCATGTCAGCACGACAGTAATTTGAACGTACCATTTTCACCGGGCCGAACTCGTCCCATTACGGCCCATCCGGCGACAAAAAACGGCCCCAACACGGCCCGAGAAAAGTAATATACGGTCGTACGCGGATCCCGATTAAATATTTACTTATTCCGGACTTATGGTTTCAGGTTGACTGAGCCTGCAAACCACTGTCTTCAATCCTTCAGCAAGGTCACATCAATTAGACATTTGACAATTTATTTCCTTCAAATAATAAATAATTTGTCTGAACTGGTCAACTTTTGAATTACAAATTAACGTCTCATCTGTGATATTTACTCTCTTCATGCAAGAGGGACATTTGATTATGCATGTGCCAAATTGAATGTTGATGGCAATTATACTGTAAATATACTTATGGATTTAGAATGGTGGTTTGAGGATTTAGATTGAATCCAAGACCAGATTTTTTAGCTAAGAAAATACCAGTTCATCCATTGTGCATTTTGTATGAATGAAACAATGAGTAAAGGCTAACCCCCTGAGTAGGTATGAGTCCAATCCACAATGCACCAGTGTGGAAAATTTTACCTCAATAGGGTCATGTGATCACAAAAAGTCCTATTTTAACACATGGATACACACTTACTTTATGATAATTTTAACTACAAGCGTTAGTAATTAAGGAATTTTAGCATGATTATGACAGTTTCTGTGATTTTTAACTTTGGGAAGATTTTATTCCATAAGTAACTAGACCAGGTTAGTGCGTCAGTTTAGAGGCCAGTATAGGCAACATGCTATGCCATATGGGATTGGTTCAAACTACCCCTCTGGTTAATTCCCATAAGACCTATCAGCAGATGGCCCAGAGAAGCACTATCTCATTTATTGGCCAATCTGCAGCATGGTAAGAATGGTAAGTATGGTATGAAGGGGAGTGAATCTCAGAATTAGAACGTTATATAAATTGGTTACTCAATGATAGATCATGTAATTAACCAATCAACAACAATTGTAAGAAAGAAAGCCAGAGTAGTGCCAGTGGCCATAGTTCCCGAGGCACCACTTAGGAGACTTCCTAAGAAAGTCCCTGTAATATGGAAAATTTAAAAGAGTTTCTCTTATTTTGGTAAGAGTAAGAAACCATTAAATCAATGATTCGTAAGTTTGCTTTTGTTAGTCCCTTAAAAAGTGCCCTTAAAGCTAAATTTTACAGTGATATGTTTCAAAAAACATAAGCAAAACCTAACAATGAGATAGGAGGAGGAACTAATTTAATCAAAGTTAACCAGTGTGATGGTAATAATATTGCACTTTCCAAGGAAAACATTGACCAAGCGCTGAGGATCTCACTAAGTATGTCCTTAGTTTAAGGGTAGCCCTATATGCCTGGCTTTTGTGAATACGGGCCCATGATTAAAAGGTAGGGGAATTAGAATTATTGCCTACCAGTAACAGAAGGTCAGCTAAGGATACTAAATGTAAGGGTACAGGGTTTCATATTTCACAACAGATCATCTCACTTCATGTTGGTTTTGGGCAAAAAATACTAAGTAGATGGGGGAAAATTGGGCAAACCAACAGGAAAATGGACCTCATCCGCACACCCTTTGGTTACTTAAAAAAACGAAAAGAAAAAGCACAGGAAGACCATGTGAAAAATATAATCCGGAAAACAGGCGTTGCACAAGCCTTCGGCATCAGTAATTTACTTTTATTTCTGCCAGTGCTCTTTAAGGAGACACTGGCAAATTTTAAAAAAAGAAAAAACCTAAAAAATTAAAAAAAAAAAGAATTCGCGGTTCTCGGGCTTTCGCCGCTCGCTATATTCAAAGAATATAAGTGTGGGACGGACCCAGACCTTGACCCTGGCCACTGACTTGATCTCATCAACAATGAGGATAGCATGGTGCACCTATGACAAAAGTTTGGTTCCAATCGAACTTAAAGTTTTCAATTCTAGATCAATTTTACATTTTAGCCCATTTTCAACTTGACATCACATGACTTTGACCTTCAACATGAACCTTTGACCTCGTCACATATTGAGGAATCCAATTGTGCCCACTCTGACAGAAGTTTGGTTCCAAGTGAAGTTAAACTTTTCAATGCGGCAATTTTAAAAAAAACTTAACAATTTTTGAACACCACATCATAACAACCACACACACATCCACACGCGCACAACGGAGTGCTAAGTGGTCCTCCAGCTATAGCTGGCGGCCCACAAAAATATCCAGTGAACAAAAAAAGTGAGCTTTCTAGTCCGTTAAGACAGTGATTGGTGAAACTGGAACAAAAAAGGAGGCTTTGTATCCGTAAGTAAACAGTATCTGGTGAAATGGTTGAGGATAATGAAAGTTGATTCCCATTTACGTTTCCCGGACTCAGGTCAGAAAGAAAGCCGATCAAATAATTATTATTTTCCAAATAATGCATATTTCATATTTTCCAACTGTTTAAGCAAAAAGATGGTTTTAACATGATCTTACTCACGAATGATCATTTTAAGCACTGTTACGTGACGGCGGGGTTGAGAAGAATCGGAAACGTCATTTTCTAAGATCAATAACAAATTTACGTTGGTTCCCGTGCTCGATCCTTACCTACTTCCGTGCGTGTGTTCTTATTAAACCACCGATGATCAATGACTATAGGTAGTCTTTGCAAATGCTGCGTGAACTATGATGTATTAAATGGATATACCACCACGGTGCATTGCTCGAGACTAGGTTTAGTCTCCCCGACAGGCTGCATATCAACCATGCTAATTCAAAACGAAGTTTACACTTACAGCATGTAAAGGCTACTAGACTAGGTTGAAATGGGAATTTCTAACGTGCACTGGGTAACGCGCTATATTTAGCACGTTTCAAAAATAATGATAAGGAACATTTACTGGCAATTTTCAAAGTTTCATAAATAGTATTGAAAATACATTTACATCCGATAAATACATGATCGTGCGAAATTTTGTGTCATTAAGTGTTAGCACGTGTACCTGCTATGAAATAAATCAAGCACCACAATGTGTACGTTCTATACCTGTCATTTTTGTTCATTGGTCCTGTGTTTTTTTTGTACGGGTTTTTAAAACTTTATGTACGTTTGTTTATTACGGAGTATCATTTGAACTATGAAGATTTGTGCACAAAAGATAAAGATATAGTACATTTAGTTAAGGCGTGTTAACCTTGAGTTTCCGAGTATTATTTTGGTTGTTAGCTTTGACAATATGTGGATTAGCTATGTAAAAAGATACATTCTAAAAGAAATTGGACGATGGATCTGATGATGGCATCAGATTAACGTAAAACTTTCCATATTGAGAAACTTATACTAAAAAAAAACATGATTTGCCAAAATTTTCAGACAGCCTAACAAAACAATATGAATTTCATTGATTCTTATGTTATTTTTAGAAAAAAGACAAATTTGTATAGGGACGGGTTTTTTCATTTAAAAATAGAGGTCTTACTTTTCGAAGATAAGGAAAAATGTCAAAAAAAGTGTGATTTTTACCTTCTTTCCAAAAATTTGAGTAATATGGAGAATATTCTTTAGTTAGAAAGCGAAAATGAAACAAAATGAGAAAACCGTTTCCAGAGAAGGACGAATGCTATCGTAGGAAAGTTTAAACCTTACCTTTACTCAGTATTTTGGCGTTATCTTGTCTGAAAATTGCCCAAATTTTGCGGAAATTGGAACATGAGAAAAATCTGGGTGTTTAGTAAAAAAAGTGACTTTTCACGCACCCATTCCCACCCCCCCCCCCCACCCAAGCTCTCTTTTATCAAAACAACTTTATTTTGAACTTAAAATTGGTTATGTTGTGTAAGTGATAAAAATAATCCTTTATGTACTATCTGAATCAAACATCTTGTCTCCACATCCAGAAATCAGATAGAAATTGAAATTCATCTGGTCTAAATAGCTGTTGGTTTACATTGAAATATTTGTTTTCGTTTTTTCACGATTGCGTTCGCGCAAAAGTAATTAAGCACGCGCGGCGCTTCATTACGCAGCAAACATTCACCACGTGACGCAATGCTGCCCTTGCGCCTGACGGCGTGGAAATGTGCTTAACTCCCGCCGTTAAGCCTGTGTGTGGTTTTTGTTACTTTAAATGGTCAATAGCTGATTTTAAATTGGCAAAAAAGTACAGCTCAGGATTGTCTGCAGTGGATAACCATTGTTGGTAATGATTAGAAACACAGGTTGATGTTTAAAATGTGCAAAAATCAGAAATGTTGTAAAAAACAAAATGCACTAGGGGTTAAGAAAACTCCCTTAAAGTATACCTCCAGAGGACAAAATGGTGGCTACGTGCTTTCCTTGTTGCATGTAAGTACACGTATTGTAGTTGCAAAAATTGTGTTCAAGAAAAAAACCTTGGTTTATGTGTTACAAAAAACATGTTCAAAGAAGTGCTTATCAAAGCACTTCTCATAAGTATGTGTTTGCGTGCCTCAAAACATAAGCATTACTGCAGTTAACGGGCATATAATGAAAATCTGAAAATAAAGAATAAGGAAATGAAACATCCCCACTCAACATGAAAAAACAAGAACTGGGGGAAACTGGGAATCAACTTCATTATGCTTATCTGTAATACGGCTTAAGCCTTATCAAGCAGCAAAACGAAATAACAAAAATATGATATGTGGTAAGGGGTTCATCATGCAGCAAGCATACTTTTTAAGTGATAGATATACATGCATCAACACTCTCTATCACGTAGTGAATTCAATTTATTGAAACATTTTATCCATGGGTTTGTTTATATTCCCAAAAATTAACACTTCTAGGAAATGATGCTTTTCTGAAAAGTATGATCCAGAAGGGACCCCAACAAGTGATAGCCTATGATATTAGATTGATTACAGGGCATAGAAAAGGGCAGGAAAAAAAAACTTGCACCTGACAATAAGAGTCCCAGAAGAACAGTCACAATAAAGCACATGACCACCGGGGGCGGGCTTTCAAATGCTTACCATAGTCCCAAAATAAAAAAATGCAATTTTTGTAAAATTAAGTAGAAATAAGCTGATAACATAAGGTTACAAATAAAATAGATGGGTATTGTTTTGGTATTAAAGATAACTTGTGTCGCTAGAAATTGTTCCTCCACGTTTTTCACAATTAGAGTTGGCCCGTTACGGGTCCGTCGTCAAGACAATAGTTGTGTCCCATACAGTATTTTTGGTACATATTTAATTGCTGTTGACCTACGTGTAGTTTAAGGTGTAGATTTGTTTTTAGGGGTTGCTTTAATACCAAATTAGCAGTCTTCCACGCATGAGTGCTACATTCACTACCACGATGGTGGGATGTTACATGTGACATTTGGTGTTGTCATGTTATTGATTAGGAACTTAACAGAGATGGTTGTTTTCAAAGTAGTACCTATTAGTGCCTGATCATTACTGTTTTTAAATGAATGGCCCAATATGTCTTAAAAATGTAATGGGTTCTCAAATTTCAGTTTTGGGGGAAAATTCATCCAGTTTTGAAAAGTGGTTGGACGTATCTGTATTTGTAAGGAATTTCGGAACGTTTGTTAACTACAAGCCACAGAAGTTGAAAAATGCTTGTAATTCAACTGTGAACTACAGATTTTGACCTAGTCCCAACTAATACATAAACAAAACACCTTTATCCAGTGCTTCGGTTATTTCACGTAGCATTAACCCTCGTCATGACCAAAGGGGGGGGGGGTGGTTACCACCCCCCCCTTCAGGTTTTTCCACGGCTTGCTGCTATAAACCCCCTTTTTTGGTGCCAAAGTATTTAATGTAATGCTCAATGACTGTTTCCGCTCCTTGTAATCGAAAAACCAAAATCCCCGGGATAGGTAAGATACAGGGTGATCCCCAAGTGATCGATGGGGGGGGTGGGTAACCACCCCCCCCCCCGCGGCAAGAGAAGTACAACATGCCTAACACAACACGGAACCATCACAGGACACTTGATTTTGGTACAATAGATAGCTATGGTCCTCCTCTTTCCATTGATACCAAAATGAGTACACATGCCG
The DNA here is from genome assembly GCA_023653785.1 of Ophioderma brevispina. NCBI lineage: Eukaryota > Metazoa > Echinodermata > Ophiuroidea > Amphilepidida > Ophiodermatidae > Ophioderma > Ophioderma brevispina. The sequence goes on along the minus strand of JAMKCH010076456.1, from coordinate 27,502 downwards.
CCTTACGTCAACAATGACGTCATAAAGGTTTCGCATCCGCAAAACTGCCATTTCCATAGACACCCCCAGTGAAAAATTCAATTTCGCCAAAAGCTTAAGAAAAATCAGATTTATCGGTTTTACTCTACTGATGGGAAATGACTAGGTTATATAATTGGACATCATTTTAGAGCTATAATAGGGGTTGAGTCGCAAAAATGCGAAAATATCAATTTCCACCCGATATCAGTATTTCGTACTTTCCTCAACATATGACGGTCATGGTGACGTCATTCATGATGGGAATGTTAGTACGTATTTTGGTACCATTGGAACGAAGAAGAAAACATAGCTATCCTTGGTACCAATGTACAGGGAATCGGGTCTGTTCAGTAACGAAAATATCAAAGGGTGGGGTGGAACCACCCCCCCCCCCCCCTTCGGAGTGTTTGTTGTACAAAAAAATGGCTCAGGTAGACGGAGGGTAAGGGTTGGCCCGTTATCGTGACGGACGGCTAAGGGCCATACTTTTGGTCACATTTTGTCACAATTTTAAAAGTCACAGCAAGATTCCAACTGTGATTGTTTGTTCTTCTCCATATGCTCCAAGACTTAAGAAAGAAAGAAAACTTGTTTCCATATTATTTGAAGTAATTTTCTCTCATATGGGTTGGGATGTCACTTATGGTGACGGACAGCATAACAGGCCAAACTCTGATTTTGGAGTAACACAAAAAATGAAATTCCTGATTGTGACCTTGAATTTTTTCAATAAAGCCAGGTGGTACTAGAATGAGTGAACAAGAAAGAATATAAATCAACCAGGTGGACAACAGGAGGATGCATAATGAAGCTTTAAAAAGGTGTGACGTTCGGTGTAAGGTTTAAAAATGGCAAAAAATGCTTAATTTTCACCAAAAATAGGCCAAAAAAAGAAGAGGAGGGAATCTCTTGGAATTTTTTTGGTCTATATATACATGCATATCTCAACACATGTGCATCAAAAATGCAAACATAACAATGATATTTTTTTTAGTTGTGATCATCAAACTTAAGTGCCACCTGGCCACACTGGAGAGGAAATGCCCACCGGCGATCCAACTTGGGGCCAAAGGACCTCTTATAGCCGAAAATAGCTGATTTTACATTTGGCCTCGAACCAGCAGAGAGTGTGCCCCTAGAGCACCCCCCAAGAAAAACGCCCCTGCTAGACTTTTCAATACAAAAGTTACCCAAACAGAGACCTTTCAAAACAAAGTTTCCGAAATCGAGGATCTGTTTGGGCGAGCACTTTCGCATATTTTTTGCCTTGCGAATGCGCATCACTGTCAAACGTTTGTGAATGTACGTTAAAGTATAAGGATGCTCGCATGCATTTATTGCTCCGAATGTTCGATGTTGACAGGGCAACGAGGAGATTTAAGTATCCATTATTTTCTGGATATGTAGGTGATTCATATAGCTAGATGACTAATAGATTCTCTATCTTTTATGTGGTTACAGAAATAACTTAAAATGAAAACAAAAGGTGATTTGTAGATGTGATATTTCTCAATTTAGAAAACAGTATTTGAAATGAGAAATTTTCACATTTTTGTACCAAGAATAGTGTTATCAGTTAATCCTTCCAGATAGGGATATTGATATATAGCTTAATACACCAGTGCCAAAAACTGATTGTTCATCATTTTTTCGGGACATCTGTTATTGGAAATCTCTCGTTGCACCTTTAATTTTGAAAGTCTATTCAATATCCTTGAAAAGATCTAGTCCGTGATTACAAATTGGTGATGGCAAAAGGTACATGAGCTCCCTTCCTCACCCTTTCGCAACACTGTCGCCATCAGGCTGAGAAAAACAAATTTTATGTGTTCCCAAACCTGCCCGTCAAGTCTTCAGGATTGTGCCCAGCTATCCTGGTTTTTCTGCAAAACAAATCGGCCTCTCCTTTATATCTGTATCTGGAGAAAGAATGGTTTATATTGATGTGTGATGAATGTCAAACAGTTAGGTTGCCACAACAGATCTAATTCACATCTATAGTGATAAGTCCCAAAAGGTTTTTCGTTTTGTAAATTACCATCACAATTTTTTTCAGTACTAGAAGCATGCCTGCCGCACAACTAACCAATAGCTCAAATACTTAAGTGGGAAGTAGATAATAGTAAATCAAAGTTTAAGGGCCGGTTTTGTCCCCGAAAGGGTAGCCGGATTTACCTGAGAGGAGACTCAGAGCAATGCCAGAAGACATGAAATATATTGGCCCGTCAGATTTAAATAGACCGTAGCTATTCTAAACCATGATGGAAAAAACTGCTCAAACTTGTACAAATCCCAACGAATTGAAGAATAATCAGACATACTACATTCCCAAGGTGAGAGGGTAATAGTGGTTAATAAAATCACCAGGGATGCATTCACGCAGTATCACGGCGCTTAACAAAGCAAGAAACATTTTGTGCGGAACCAATGTATGCCACGGCGCAATGGCGCGAACAGAATTATTTAAAACAGCCGAAAATAGCCAAGAATTGAGAGATAAATAAAACATATCCAACAAAAAAATTGGCTAGATTTTAGATGTAAGGTTGACTTTATTGATAATGAAAATCTGATATGGTATAATAGTGGTATTGTAAGCTTAACTCAAGTTCACTATATATAGTAAATGTTATATACCTTAGTCGACCATCATAAACTGATGTCAGATGTCCAGAATTGTCAATATTTTGAATTATGATACCGGGGCATGGTGGCAGTTCGCCAATGGGGATACTTTGACCCAATTAAAAACACGTGAATAGAACCTTTGTAACAGACCAATATAAAGGTTGTTATAAAAACACTGAAAATACAATTATTCTAACCACTGTTCATGCATTTTACTTTACACATAAAAAGATTTGGTTTGCATAAAATATTACGCCATGTTCTCCACAACCATTACGATTAGCACTGTTCACATTTTACTTCATGAAAAATTGTTTATGACCAAGGCTGTCTTCAGGATCAATACAGCAAAAAAACTCAGGTCTGTCAAGTTATCCACATCATAGCCCCGCGCTCCGCAGGGGAGATTATGGTCCACTGTCACTAGGAAATTCATCGAATCATTTTGCTCTGAACTAAAGGGCAACTGTAGTGCAGCTCCTCAGTAATTGAAGTAAATGACAAAAGTCCAAGAATTTGTCACAAAGAGAGGAAGGAATAAAAACAATCACATGTGTAGTCCCAAACACTAGATATCGGATCTCTCCATCTTCCTACAATATTTCCGGGCCGACTGCTTTGACCGGAATACACCCCGAGTATCCAGGAGAGTTAGACGTAACCTTACCGAAATCCAATCCAGGCTAAGGTATTGCGAACCCTTGGACCATGACACCCTCAGCCAGGTATGTGTTGCAAGTGGCCCACAAATCAAATATTCGGCCATAAATGTAGTTCAATCTCTCGATATAATGGTGAGAAAGGGGGCAATTAAGATATACCACAGCAGTGCACTTATTATTTCTTCTTCAAACCTCCATTAGGAAGCCTGTAACGCAAACGTAGCGCCGCAGCAAAACTGTTAATTTACAATTCCTAAGAGGTTTGGTTATCCTCGACAGTCGGCGCAGTTTGAAACTCCTTGAATGAAATTCTTTCTTCCAAAGGGTTATTTACTCTTACACAAAATGGACATTTGGGAAGTGTATTTGAAATTAAACCATTCAGTTCGAATCTAAAGACGGTGAATCAAGTTCAGCCATATCACAGCATGGGTGATCTTCCATATCTCGGTACCAGAGATTCGTTTTCAGGTTTATAAAACATTTTATCATCACTTTGTATTTTGCGGTATTCTTTTTAAAAGCGGATGGATGGGGAACGGACGGACGACGGACGGGATGGAAAATATTCAAAATTTACAAAAAATACTAAGAACTTTAGTGATTTTGAAGTCTACTGTATCCGGATCACTACACTGCTCCCTTGTTTCCTCTGCATTAAAACTTGACATGAAAGGATCATCATCACCACTAAGGACCAGTTATGATTAATTTTAAATCACACCAAAATAGTACAATACACTCATACACTTGTGTTGGCCAAAGTAACCTTCCTTATTCATAGCCACGGGCATTTAATTCACCAGTTATTTGGCACTCTGCTGAAATCCACTTCCAGATATTGTAGGGCACTACTAAAAAACTTGCTAGTGGAGAGTGACCATCCCCAAAACATTTGTAAGATGCTTCCTTAATAATAATATCCAAACCGAGCAGCAAAAATAAAATTCCTTGCCACCTTTTAGTTATCACAAAGGGGTGGATTTACAATGTCCTGTGAAAGACTGCCATTATCATTATCACCACAGATACTTGAACCACCAAATAGACGGGAATTATTTGGTTGTTATCGTTCCGCGCTCCCGCGCACAAAAAGTAAACCATAATGTATAATCGAGCATTGCATAACATTGCGCGCGGTTACGAATAATATATACTGCGGCCTCTTGTTGTTGTTGGTGCCTTTAATTATCCATACAGTTCGCAAGTCTGTTATGAGGGCCGCCTATTGGTGGGTAATCAAGTAGAGTGCATGCTAGTTTCTTGTTTCATATTGATCAGTACATTTCAAGCATTTTTGTTTAAATTTAGGAAATAAAGGTGGGGAGAGAGAGAGAGCGAATGATGCAAAAAGAAAGTGGAGAAGAGGGAAAGAGTGGGGAGGATCACAAAATGTCCACCGAAAACTGCTGCATTGAGAGCAACACATTTTAATTGCAACAAATTGTACTACTAAAGCACGTTTAGAGAATAACCCTCCAGGGTTCCTTGCCGTCCGATGGCCGAATATGTTTGAGTAGCGCGACCACCATCCGACGATTTGCCCCCTCATAATTAAAGATCGCGGTTCAAATTTTTAAACATAGGAATTGGTAATGATGATTATAATTAATAAATCTGGGTGGTCCACATTTCCTACAAGTTCTGATGAAGAATTTCGGAGGATAAGGTTAACTTTTTTAGCAACTCTTGTCGAATTTGGTTGCTATGAGTTTCACTGTCAGTATGCTATGTATTACCCCGGGGGGCTCTTAGTACAAACGCCTATACGGAGACGTGCCGCTGGATAGGGTCGCAAAATCAGCCGTCTGGTATAACTATGACCCCTTTTTTTTCACGCTGGTATAATTATGACCCCTTTGTTTTCACACAATAATGGTGTAATTATCGGTGTTGATTTGATGTTGGTATAATTTTGGGTACGCATCCGCGATGGTGATATATCGTCCGTGAACGTAGTTAGCTCTACACAGAATTCGACATCGTATTGATTTTGCAAACTTTTTTAGTCATCATAATAATCGTAATCTCGGTTTGTTTACGTCTGCCGCTGGTTTCATGTGACTTTCTTCGTGGCCTTCAACATTGCACACCAAGTCGCGAAGAAGGCACGCTGGGTATTTGCCCGGGGTATTTGATTTGGCGGTTCTGCTGTTATGAAAGGAAATTCTGGCAGACATGAACTATTTGGTATAAATATGGCCCGAAATATGGGTCATTATATTGCAAGAAGGAGAGGTATAAGTTTGGGTCCACTTCTTGAGTCCTGGAGGCAGGTCCCTACCCAAACAAAATTGAAGACCCCCCCCCCCCCCGAAAAAAAAAAAAAAAAAAAATACTTGTTATATAACTATATCAAACATATAAGAAATCTGTCCTTGTCTAAAATTCTTGTAAGTCAGTTCATAGTTCCTAATCCTTCTAGGACCTATTGTTAGTGCCCTGCTTACTTCAAGGCATTTTCAACACTGCTTAAAATATTAACCAAATGCTGTAAAATTTGTAAGCAGTCAAGAAGTCATTAGGCAATTGCTATGGAGGTTGTATTGAGTTACCTAAACATAGACTTGTACTTGACCCGACTCGTTTCAAATTAGATAAATAATATACGTCCACTCGGTTTGATAACTTGTGTTTTTGACACTGGCCGGGCTCTAATACCCTTGCGACTTGCACAGAGTAAACAAACATTGCCCATGCTGCAATGTATTTTTTGTACGTGCACATGTAAAAATGTACAATTAACTTACATGAACTGAAAATCCATTTTATACTTCAGTGAAAGAAATAGAGTAAACATGTAATCACAGGTATAGGGAGGCTCTGATGCCATTGGCACAATTAAGTACCAAGTATGCAAGTGCCTGTTTTGAGAAGTTTTCACATAATCCCGACATGCCTTGCTGTTCCTCATTCGCACATAAATTGCAATGTTTTCAATAGAGCATTCCGGTCTTTAAGTTCTGTCCCGTGTACCTGTCTATACCATTTTCCACGAACTTGAGTCGTGTGCTGTTCTGAAACAGCATAACAACCATGTGTTTGGCTGAATAATCCCATGCCATAACTGTCAACGTGCCAATTCAAAATCTACCAAAGTGATTAGATATTGATGGAACCCATCTCATTTGGAAATATCAGTGGATGGCAATAATCACACGCTCAATGCCTTGACAGATTTTAAATCTCTCTCTCGCTCCCTCCCTCTCTTCCCCTCCCTCCCTCCCACTCCCACTCCCTCTCTCTCTCCTCCCTTTATCGTTTTTGTTGAAAGAAATGAAAGTGCAAATGATAAATCATATCATTACATAAATGAGAGTCTGGCAATGTACTAACTAGCCTAAATGAATACTGTGAACAGTGACTTTGGAAACATTACCCCCCGTGTGTAGAATTTGGCACCTATGGCTGCTACAACATGTACACGTTTTTATAGACCATTCAATAAGTTTTAAGTTAAACATCAAAGGAGCCGCATTCTTCCTATTTTGTCAAGGACTGCGTACCATACGCGCCTACTAGCATACAGAAAAATATTAGGTTGATGACCCCATATCCGAGGCATACAAATACTTTGAAATAAACCATCAGAATGGGGGAGGACATGTGAATCGAGCTTAATTTTGTTTACAAATGAAGTGTTAAAAAGCATGAAAACACACTTTTAAAATGCTAAAATAACAAAATTAATCTCCTTCTATTAAAGGGGATTAGCAGCGATTTGCTAATCCGAAACACAGAAAAAATCATAAAAATTCATATTTTTATATTTTGATTACTGGCATGGATATGCGAACATAACCTGCTAGTGGTTGGCTTGAAATATGTGTATTAAAGACAAGGCAGTACTTTTTATCTGATTCTGTAATTTCTATACGTGTGTATCAAAATTCTGACTTGGGATCAAAAAAAGCCTTTCCCGGTGAATATCACAGATTTTCAGCGTGATATTGTGCACCATGATCAATTCAGTTTGACCTCAAACACAAACATTATGGATCTTTGTTTATTCTGTACTGGAGTAAACCGCAATCAGCTGTTTAGTGGTAGATTTTTGAGATGAACGTGGCGTGGCGTGGCGTCGCTGTATTTTCTATTCTGGAGACCGTATGACAAATTTCCTCAAATACTTAATTTTTTTCACATTTGGTGGTTCTTTCTACATTAAGCAGTTTTTTTCCATAACACTTAAGTTGCCCAAGGGGGGGGGGGTTCCATAGTACCCAACATTTGATTTTTTTTGTGATTTCTTCTCAATTGACTCAAATCAAATTTTTTCAAGGAGTTTTTTGCTAATTGTCTGAATATGAATACGACGCTTCCTTCCTGATACCAAAAATTTAAATTCCCCCGGCTTCATTAAATATTAGTTTGGGTCCCTAGGAACCCCCCCCCCTTGGGCACTACGGAAGTGAAAAAATCGCGATATTTTACTAATTAAAAAAATAAAGTATTAAATCTTGGGAATTTAATTTTGCTTAGATATATACCTTAGGAGGTATTAATTAATAATTATAATACTTAATCAAATAACCTTTTTATATGCTGATAGCATAATTTAGATTTTGTCATGAGCCCCCTTGGGGCTCTTAACTGTTTAAGTCTAATGGGAAAAAATACTGCGATTTGCATTTTCTGAAAAAAATACAAAGATGGTATAAATTTTTTGCTATATTTTGGCAATGATTATTTTAATTGGTTATTCTAGAGTATATATCATGAATTATTTTGGTTTCAAAACCTTATAGTGGAGTTTGCTGAGATGGAATGGTGCGAACCCTCTTTCCGAAGAGTGACAATTTCAATTGGCCATAGGTCTAGGTCCAGGTCCCTATTTCATTTTTATGGTGGGTATGTGGTTCTTACGTGACCCATTTATTTGTGTTAGTGCACTGATCAACTCCCACGGAAGTGGTTATCTGTGTTGAGTCCCTAGGACCCCCCCCCCCCCCCCCCCCCCCCGGGCACTAACGGCAGTTTTTTAGCGTTGGGCACTTGACGTGTCTAATATCCGGATTTAGAGTTAAAACATGCATTTCCACAGTGTATCAACTCTCTCTCTCTCTCATTATCACCTCCACTGCTATGCCCTTTAATTTTTAGTGGTATGATAAATTTGTTAGAGTTCAAGCATTGATGGTAATGCAATACCCAATGCCCTCATTGCATACTGGGTTACCATGGCTTGAAAAAGTTGGGAATTTGGAAGCCCTTCCCAGGAAATGTTTGCCATTTGGAGGGAAACTTGGCCATTTGGAGGGAAACTTGGCCTTTGGAGGGAAACTTGGCCATTTGAGGGAAACTTGGCCATTTGGGGGAAACTTGGCCATTTGGAGGAAAGTTACACATAAGATATAGTGGAAATCTGTGAGAAATGCACTATCTTCGCAGGAAATATCATTTTTCAACCTGGGTTCAGCCTTCAGCCTTGTTTTCACCCATTTTGACACTTTGGACATGGTATGTTCCCATACCATAGCTCCCCTTAACCTCATAACTAATAGTAGCCCAAAGTCTATTCAAATGCAATTTACTACAAAGGTCTATCAATGCATGTAAACAATTTCAAAGTTCTAATCTTAAATACATGGTTACCTTTGTGGCTACCATTGGAAAAAGGCACGCTCGAGTTTGTTTTTACATCCTTCTATCCACTTCATTTTTCAAAAACCCTGGTGCTGTGAAACATTCTTTCTAACCCTGGTGCTGTGCAAACATTCTTTCTAAACCCTGGTGCTGTTAAACAATTCTTTCTAAACCCTGGTGCTGTGAAAATTCCTTTCTAACCCTTGTTCTGTGAAACAATTCTTTCTACACCCTGGTGCTGTGAAACAATTCTTTCAAAAACCCTGGTGCTGTGAACAATTCTGTCTAAACCCTTGGTGCGGTGAAACAATTCTTTCTAAAAAACCCGGTGCTGTGAACACTTTCTTTCAACCCCTGGTGCTTGAAACATTCTTTCTAACGCCCGGTGCTGTGAACCATTCTTTCAAACCCCGGTGCTGGAAACAATCTTCTTCTAAACCCTGGTGCTGGAAACAATTCTTTCTAAACCCCGGTGCTGTGAAACAGTCTTTCTAAACCCCGGTGCTGTTAAACAGTTCTTTCTAAACCCCGGTTCCTGTGAACATTTTCTTTTCTAAACCCTGTGCTGTGAAACAATTCTTTCATTCTTTCCTAAAACCCTGGTGCTGTGAACAATTCTTTCTAAACCCTTGTGCTGTGAAACAATTCTTTCTAAACCCTGGTGCTGTGAAACAATTCTTTCTAAACCTGGTGCGTGAAACAATTCTTTCTAAACTAAACCCTGTGTCTTGTTAAACAATTCCTTTCTAACCCTGGTGCTGTTAAACCATTCTTATTCTAAACCCTGTTGCTGTGAAACAATTCTTTCTAAAAACCCTTGGTGCTTGTGACATTCTTTCTAATACATGTAGAACCCATCGAAAAACTACATATCATTTGCTGATCAATGCACACACTAGATTTTATAGTATGTATTCTGATTCATCCTCATAGCTGTAAATATACTTTATTACAGTACTAGTTTAATAAATGACTGTGACTTTTAGCCATACCCGCTTCAAACGACAGCCGAAGCAAATGATGGGTTGTCATAAAAGCTGGATGTGGCCAAAACAAATTTATGAAAAGCACCAAAATCATGAATCACGAAATGAATACAGCTGGTCTCCCGATTTACATACAGCGATGTTTGGCATAGTCTGTTTCACTTCAAGATGGACAGAACCTCACATAAAATATATTGAGTTCACAATTAAAGGTCATATGAGTAAGAACGAATATGATGTGAAAATAGAACGTTTTAATGTTTCCAGTATCCGCTACAACAAAAGTGTACATAAATGGTATCTGGTGAATAATATTCTCTTGAAATGATAAATTTGCAATTGTTGTATCTGATATTTGCTCCCAGCTCTAGCCCATGGTTCCTCAACAGCGGCCCCGTGGCCCAGATCCGGCCCGCGAAAGCTTTTGGTGGTTGGGCCTTGAACAGTTTTGAACTATACAGCAAACATAGCAAAGAGGGTGCATCTGGCCGCGAGCATGAATATTTAAAGGGTATACAGCCCGCCAGGGCCCGCTAGCCATAATATTTGAGAACCCCTGTTCTACTACCCCTCCCCCGGGTATAAGCCCAACCCATTTTGAAGAATCTCCTTTTTAGGGGTGGGGCTTATACCCGGGGCTTACGTAGTTCACCAATGAAGGTGGGAATAGATTCCCACCTTCCAGGTTCTCGCCCCCACTGATGAGTGCAATATTAAAGTGTAATTGTTGAAAATGAGGCCTCCAATACTTTCAATCTCAACTTATACTTTTTAAATACAATGGAATCACTAAATTATTTAATACATAGCTTTCTAATCTCTGCCCCCCCCCCCCAAAAAAAAAGGTCAAAGGTCAAAAATTTACCTTTTTCCAGAAGTCACCTACATTTCAATTGATTCAAATTACTACCACTACACGATTGAAGCCAATCCTTTTGTAATGGATTTTCATGTTACCCCCCCCCCCCACATGCATGAAATGAAGGTGAACATCGACTTTATTAAACTATTGGTTTCTATAAGCCAGTTGTCACCAAAATAAGTGGTAGAGACCAGAAATGGCATTCCAAGAACACTTTTGGTCGCTGCTCATTGGCCATCTTGCTTATTTCACTTGACAAGTCAATCAGGATCAAATTATAGGTGCCAGTAATACTACTATTTAATTAAACAAAGTAGTTGCAATTTCGGGTCATGACATTTAACTAAACAAAGCTGGCACCTTAAAGTATTTGGTGAATTAGACCCACTCACACAGGCTTTTTTTTGTCATCTTATTATTGCTTCCCAATTGTGGTAGTACTATAATTCATCAACTATGGTAGCGCATGCTTAAACACCCATACACACACAGCAGTACCAGCACACAGATACATACAAATGGATACATACCAGTGTCTGATTTAGGAAATTAAAGTTACATGCACCTTAAACTTTGCCTGAAAATGGGCTGAAATTTCACAAAAATTACATACACAACAAAATTTCACCTGCACAGGGCCATGTTACATGCATTTGTGCATGTAAAACCCCTCTAAATCAAACACTGATACATACACACCCATGAGGTGACCTGGATCTTATAGTTAAAAGTGACAAATCATTATTTGCGTTTACAGCCATTCACTGTCATGGAACTTCCACTGAGGGAAAAATATCTCATTTGCCTACTCTCACAACTTCTTCTGATCCTCATGGCTTAAATACAACAATATAGGACTAGTATCACTCTGTGAGCAATAGCTGCCATTTGTCAGAAATCCCCAGCAACATACATTTCGACAAATTTTGTTCAGTGGTTCTTGACTGATTGTGGTCGACGACAAGGACAGTCGCCTAAGAACCATTTCAAGAACCACCGACTTGAGGAAAGAGATAATCGAGTCACCTAATACATGGCAGCACACGATGACAAATGTTAGCTATTGCACTTAGGATCTTCTTGCATTTACACGACGATATTATCCTCAAAATAAGAGTCAATTCACAGTGCAAAATACCCAGTTTAAAATGCCAAATAAAACCGGTCAGGAACCAACGAAACTGCGTATTTTCCTCAGATGTTTAAGAATGACTTTATGAGAGGGGCGGCAATTAGCATACAAGTCAGTGAAATTTTAATAACTACTGCTGAGAAAAATCTTTGCGAGTGAGCAATATACCTATCTAAAACTGGGAAAATTTTTTGCACAATTAATTTTCAAATTTTCACACTTTTTACTTATAATCCATTTCGTTTAAAATTCTCATTTGGGCTTCCTTTCATACACACAGAAATACAATTTAAATTTTTTTTTTAAATTGACACATTTTAAGTTAGCAGGTAGCAACAAAAAGCGTGAAATTACAGGCAGCGGAAATATCTGGTTTTACAGCCCCATTCAGCTGCAATGAATTTGCTCTGATTAGATCAATATTGCATGTCCTTGCAGAGAAATTGATTGGCCGTGCAATGATTTTTTTCGCTAATGAAGCCACCTGCAAAATCTGTTTTCAAAACCATGCCATTTTACAATAATAAATTTGTCAAGAAAAGACTAGGCGGGGGTGGTCGTAATTAAGAGGGGAGAAATCTAGTTCATAAGTTTTGTGATTTAAGATTTGCAGTGGTCTTATTTTGGTTACATTGCCTCAGTTTTTAGCTGTATGACCTTTTTAGTGGTGAAAAACGGACATTCCGTTTTATGATCACTTAAAGTCAATTGTGTCTCGCGACACACATAATTCTTATGTTTTTATGTTTTCAAGCAGCTATTATTTACTATGTATTTCATTGTTTTCTCCCTGCCAATATTAAGACAATGACAAAATAAATTGCTAGCCTACAACAGTGATACTTTGAAATTTTGTATTAATAATTTACTATATTCATTGCAAATCACCAAATTTGAAGTTTTTAAAGAACAAAAATGTACTAATTAGCATAATTAAAATTAATTGTTTCTAGATCATTAACCGCCATAACTTCTTTTCTAGTGAGTTTTTGATTCAAATTTGGACATTAGTAATTAGGATTGTATTACAACCTACGGGGCATTGTGTGGAATTTTCTCTTTAGTTTTGATTTTATGGGGTTCAAAGGGTTCTCCCAGCAATGAAAATTCAAAAAATTAGGCTCCGGTTTGCTATGGCAACCCGAACATCAATTTACAAAAAAATCTCTTCATAGGTTGGCACCTACTTGACCTATTAACACATGTTTTAAGTCTGGTTATTATCTGAGTATTTGCGAGTTAGTGAAAAATGAGGAGCAACTTTTTTATTTTTTTCTTTTTTGAAAATTAAAGTTTGTTAACCTTTGAAAACTCATGTAATGGATGGAATGAACTTGAATCATTTTTGAAATTATTCTGGAATATTTTCATATATGACTTTCCTATATTAATCAGGTGCTAGGCATATTGTTAATAGACACCTCATTTGAAACATAGATTCTCCCCTTAAAGAGACATGAGATTTCCAGACAAGACGACCCAATTTTTGCGAAACCTGGGTGTTTGCTCTTTGGAATGCTTCAAATGTAAAAAAAAAAACTTTTTAAGGGGCACACCTGAAGTGAATAAGCCGAATACACCGTCTTTATGTAATAATATGATGATTTAGTACTTTCTGTCGTGAACGACAGAAAGTCAAAGCACAATGTTCTATGGGGACAATTACGATAGTCAGGCAAGTTCAAAACAAGGTTTGCGGTTTTCTTTTGTACTTGTTTGTCCAATAAACCTTCGGAACATTCTTGGTAGGTGGTCTACAATCGATCCTGTGCAATTTGAGAGAAATTTGTATCCTAAAAAAATCTCCTCCTGTCACTTTAAAAGAAGACAGGTGCTCGCCATTTCACAACATCATGCCGCAAAAAAGAACCATTTTTAGCAATAACAAATCTTCATACCACAATCATTTATCAACTATCCTCCAACACACATAGAATTTGTTCCACAAATTATTTGTCTACTAACAATATCATCTTGATAAATAAATTGTATCATACAAACAGTAATCTACATTCAGTCAATACATATCATACTGAGTCAGGCATTGTAGCAACCCCTGTTACCTTTAATATTTACTCATCGTGGGATACGCAGCGTGACTAAACACAATTGATGTACACGCTCTCCCCATACCTGTGGGCTATACAGGCTGTGGGCTAATCTTATACTAGATTTTTAAAAAAATATTTACAGCTTACATTACACATACATGAATGCTAAATCACCTACCACAATGTATATTGCCGAGAGAGATGATATTATACAAATCCATCAATCCTAAATAGGATTAAATTTTAATTTGTTCTCTCTTTCATTAATCCAAAGCCTTGTGTACATACATATTTAAAATCAATTTTTAAGGGATACTGTATGTGATTTAGGTTACAACATAACTTCTACATTTCATACCTGCCCAATCTATGCTGACATACTCAGTTCTTAAATTTTTACTAAAATCAATATAGCAGTTTGTTTTAAAAAACTAAGTCTGTCGGCATTTGGACAAAGGCCGACAAGGCTAAACACCACAGATTGAGTATCCCTTTTTCACAGAAAGACTGTCAACACATACTATTTTAATGTGAATGGTAATTTGCCATAGAAGTGCCACTGCCACACATAGGATTTGTTGCCCCAGCAATTGGTCCAAACAAATCACAGGGTATAGCACAAGGAATTCAAAACTTGCAGTGTATAATGTGTTTGTGTGTGGACCGATTACTGGAGAAAACAAACCCTTGCATTACGTGGCACTTCTAGAGTGAATATCAACCAACTATACCATAATTATTTGTGCTTGTATCTGAGGCTACAATGGAAAAGAATTCAGCCTAAATAGTTTCAAATTATATACCGTGACTAGAAAATACCATGTTTATAATTCTGGCAATTAAGAGGTGAGTAGTGGGGTCAAGGTCAATTTTGTTTTTAAAGTGCTCAACATGCATATCCACCCAACCAGATATGTGGGACCAGGTCTGGGTACATGTCAAGGTACATGCACACACAGTAGGCCTACATAAACACATTATATATATAGGCCTACATGTAGCTAGATTTCATAGAATTCACATACCTAAGCAAAACACATTTAAACAAATGGAAGAGTAACATTACTGACATAAAAATGTTACAGCATGATTTATTTTCTAAATACATGTAGGCCTAGACTTTATTTCATAAATTGACAATGTTTTTGAAGAAACCAGAACAAAATGTACCAAAATGTACCTTTCACATGATATTAAATATCTTAAAGGGCCACAATGGCCAAACAAAATATTTAGACATAATGAAATAGACCCTTACTGAAATCACTTCCACAAATTTAAAAATAATTTGGGTGTTTATATTTTATAAAAAGGGGAAAAGGAACTAATATTATTTTCCTTGTATTTGTAAGCTTCACTTCTCAACCAAGGATGCAGCTCATCAGCTTACAGACCATTGTATATGTGCTAATCCAGGCTAATTCACCTTTCACTTGTCAGATCAATATCTTAATACAAGCCTGAAGTACATTGTCTGAATTGTGTGGCAGGAGATATAGTCCTCCGGACTCACAGTCCAGGAACAATTGTGAACAATAGGGCAATCGATTCAGTTGACTCTTCACGCAACATTAGTTTCACGCTTTATTTTGTTGTCGTCTATGGAACCCGGACTATGATACCTGCCGAACTATGATTACTTTCACACTGGTCTGAATGCTTTTGAATTGTGTCACAAAACATGCTAGATACATTGTAAATACTGGCAGAGATGTCAACACATTGGTTTTCCATGGCAGGAATTGCCACCGACTGCCACCACCTCTTGCTGTTTTACTGTTTACAGAATGTAAACACCCAAATTGATTTCAAATTTGTGGAAGTGAAAATCACTACCCACAAAGTAAGGGTCTATATCATTATGTCTGATTTTTTTTTTTTTTTGCCATTGTGGCCCTTTAATAAATAATTCCAAACCATGAATCAAAAGTGCCTGAGGAGGGCTACAAGTACACATACCATAAATGGCTGAATTTCCTTGGTCATTGCATTATGCCCACGACACACCCAACAACTAGATTTAGACATACTTCACTCACCCACAAAATATCAGGAATTCATGATCCAGAAAGGGAGGACAAACTATATACAAGTTCCACAAGTCACAATAGCAGGCCTTGCCTGTTAGTTGGTTGAACCCAGTTGAACTCAGTGAAAAGGGCCCAGTGTCAACAAGCATACCTTGTGAAAAGTAGGCAAAGTGAGAGAGGTGTCAAGGGCCTGGGTCATGGCTGCTGAATTGAGCAGTCTCTCTAGTGTAAATGACCTAGACAGTCAAATGATGTTAGTATTGTCCAAGTACAGATGGGTTCTATGAGCCAATAGTACATGTACACCTCCCCTGGAAGGACAGGCTGGATGCTAAAGGTGCATGTTCCGATTTTTTTCTATTGTGTTCTCTACTTGATATGGGAGCCTGACACTTGTATACGCTGACCACCAATTACCATGGGAAACAAACTTGCGGTTTTGATGCTAGACGCGATAATACATAGCCTATTCACCACTGTGCTAATATTGATGGTTTACCATAAAAACGACAGTTTTGTGTCAGTATCTTGAGCAGGGCAGGAAAAAATGCATATTTCCCGGGAAGAAAGTCTCATTTCCAATAGATTTCCCACCATTTTTTATGCATTTCTTTGTATGAAAAGTCAACATTTACCTCCAAATGGTCAAATTTCTCAGGAAGGAGCTTCTTAGATTCCCCACTTTTTCCTACCATGATCATGAGAAAGAAATAGATTTGGAAACAATGAGAAAAATATGGCCTTTCATCTGATATTAAAATTGATACTACTTCCGGTTAAATCAAAAAAAAAAAAAAAAAAAAAAAAAAAAAAAAAAAAAAAAAAAAAGGGGGGGGGGAACACGATTGGAACAAGCACCTTTAATATCTATGGAGGAAAGTGGGTTCTGTTTTCTGAAATAGCTGAGCGTTATTAAGCAAAAATAAATAAAAATATATATAAATAAAATAAAATGGGGAACAGAAAAACTAAGCAACCGAAGATGAAGACGAAGAAGATAATCAGGGTCATCAAGCTTTTTCATGGATCAGCTAATTGGAGAGCACTATGGAATACCAAACTTCAGATTGGAGCACTGACCATTTTGTCAAAGTTTGACTTCCCCAAACTTCTGACACTATGACACTGATGAAAATGATGACAAACTGAGTACCGTAACCACTCGGGTATAAGAGGGGTCTACATGGGTTGCCAAATTAACACGGCCGTCGCCGTGTCGTGATTTAAGCGCACTTGGAGTGTCGCGGTTCGCTTTTTAGCCCCAGCTCAACGTGTCGCGTGTCGATCTTTATATTGTGTGCCATCGGATGTCGATCATTTATTGGCATCACATGTTGGATTTTTCTGCCTACAAATGGGTCCAAGAAAATACTTGTTTAGAGAGCGCTATTGCAGATTTGTTGGCAACGCTCTGTTTTTTTAGAGTATGATAAATTAGCATTATTTACTCCAATTTGAGCTGAAAATGTGTTGAATCAGTTAGAATCCAGTTGCGATAAAATCCCGGGATAACATTTAACTTTTATCACATCGTCACATGTCACATCATCGGAAACATAGGCCTACCGGTTAAGTACGTACAGTACCTCTGTTTTAGGAAATCCTCTTTGCATCGCCGTCTTAAAAAAACGTTGTGCATGGCATGAATAATTAATCATCGCCAGTCTTTGGAGCTATTTTGGGTACAATTTGAATAATGTCCGACAATGTTTAGAGCCTAAGCCTTAGGCTTTGTGTAAAGGACGAACAACGAACAATTTTGCGAATGTGCACCTGGTCGATGTATTCAAGTGCTAGCACGAAAACCTAATTCTACATACACCATCGATGTTCCGTTTTAGAACAATTTAAAAAGTTTTGTTTTTCCAAATGAATTCAACACATTTAACAAAAATAAAAAAAATCATAAAATTGATATTTATATCAGAAAATGTTATGCAGACACGTAAATAACTGTCTTCAATGCACTTGCGCGGATTGATTTGTGTTGCTAATTGTCATTTGTTGGGACCGGTAAGACTCTTTCTGCTTTCCATCTTACATGGCTATAATGCAGTTAATAGTTGGTTAATGAAGTATGCGAGTAAACCAACCCGACATTTGCAATGAGGTATGGGTTTGACAACAAATTGCAAAGCGGATGGGATTCCCGAAGAATTTTGTCATCATATTATCTGTCGCAGGGATTCCCAACAAATTCCCTATCGCGTATCAAAGAGGTAATACAAGTTTTAAATAAACATGACTCAAAAACATAGTCGAATCTAAATCTCTATTTTTGTTTTGGTCTATTCACAGTAATTTTAATCACATAATTATTTGGCTTAATTAATATGCCACGATTAAAAGATGATTGTAACAAACTTTTCGCCATCAGGAGGCTGAGTTTACCATACTCCCCTTGTATTGAATGGAACACCAAGCACTTCCATATGTTATTAGGAAGTAAACAAACACAAACAGGGGTAAATAATTTTAAACATAAGGTCACAAATTATTTTTTTAAATCTATTTAAAAAACAAACGCTCGATTTTTATTGCTCAAATTTGTCATTTTCAATATGAATGAAAAGAAAATGAACCCACCTTGAATCTCTCATTCGACAGCCCCCACCCCTCCCCGACGCACTCCACCACCTCACAACACACTACCTTCCCCCAAACCCCAACCGTTCCCTCCTAAACAACCCCACCCTTTACTTCCCCATCCCAGCCTTCTTCCCCCTCCCCAACACCTCCCTTTACCCCCCCACACCTCACCCTTCCTCCTCCCTAACACCCCAGCCTTCCCCATGACATGGGGTCACTGATGTTCATGGGTCACCGAGTCACATTGGGGTGTCACCGAGGTCATATGGGGTCATCCAAGGTAAATTGGGTCACAAGGTCACATAGGCCACCTGGTCTTTTATTTCACGGAATTGAAGGGGATCATAAGGGATTCTGACTGTCTGAGAGAGAACTGTACTGTAACCCGGCATGCGCATCAATTTTGTCACAACAAAATTTAGTACGCTTAGTCGAAATAATATGCGGCGGGCCCGGAGGCTGGACCTGGGGAGCATATCGATCGACACTACAGAACCCTTGCATCTTTGGTGAATGGCCGCAAAGGGTGACATTCCCCGCTGGTCTGTCGATGTGTGTAAGATTTGTATCTTTAATTTTTGTGCCGTTCCTTTATTCCTGAAACGGTAAAAGTAACCTTTATAAAGGAAATATGGTCTAGTAAGTACTTTTTTCTTCATATAATATAGTGACTGTTGGGAGTAAACCTTAAACCATTAGCTGATATTTGGTGGCTTTGCCTGAACCAAAAACCGTTTACTGCAAAAAAAGTCCAAAGAGCATAAGTACAAAGGCTTCAAACTTGCGTAAACTGCTTATATTTGTTTACACATTGGATCAAATTTAGTGTGGTGTAAAATGTCGGCTTTTTGATAGGCTAATCGCACTTGTTGAGATTAATTCATGATTGCTCGCTTCTAAGAAGTCATATAAAGTTTTAATCTCCACACAAATAACCATGAATATGTACTTATTTAGATTGAAAATCCGATGGAATTAATTTCGTCCGCTCATAAAAATTATGCTTGGGATTTTCTTTTTCCAACAACTGTTCAAATGCTTGCACTTCACCTGTGTGATTGGATCATATCACCAACCGGGACACGAGCCTGCGTGTTAACGGTCACGTGATCCTCAAGGAAAATCCTGGGAAACCCCAATGAGTGAACTGATATAGACCTCCCTTGGTGTACACAGTGAGGATTTCATGAATATTTAATTAGCACTATCTCTAAGCCTAACGTTTTATCGTGGGAATCTTTACATTGATCAAAACTTGGATATTTGAAGGGCTTCTAATCATGCAATTATGTCATAAAGTTACTATATATATACTGAGATAAATAATATACACAACACAAACATTTTTGGCTCGACAGAGGCAAGACTTTTATTAGGAACAACCATGAGTAAGTTGCATGGTCAGGCAGAGAACTGAGCCAAGGCCGGGGTTGTAGATCTTTACAGATGCATCATACAGGGGCACATTCTAGTAACACAACAACATCACTCGGGCGCAAGGCACAACAATAGCCCGCAATCCAACCACGCTCCACGTACTCAGCTCCGTCCTGATATCGATAACAACAAAACCCGCCCCTCCCCCCTCGAATCTTCCATAATGAAACGAATTATCGGACCCATGCGAATTTTATAATACCCTAAAATCGGATTCTCCCCCGCACCAAAACACCTTCCAAAATGACATTACACACACACAAAATTTCAAATCCCATTTCCATGATTTTTTCACCCATAAGAGCACACCAGCTTGCACACCTGTAATTTTCAGGGCAATCAAGCAAGCCATAAAAAAAAACTAGTGGTGCGTTAAACAGCGGTCAAATCGGCAAATTCTTCACAGCGATGCAAGGCCTATTATAATTACATTAATGGTCCAAAATGGGATACTGAGAAAAATATTGTGCTTTTCCTATAAATCTTTAATTTGGATTGCCCTGATGAAGGACACAGATGCGCACCATTGCTCAAGATTGAAAATTGTATGATATATTGTATCTGGTACATTGAAACTCTAATCTTAACAAATTCAAGCATGCAGGCCATTTTCAATATTTTGTATCGATACAGCCTCTACTTCTTATAGTAAAATTTCAACTTTAACCATTACACAACGCCCTTTTTATGTATTTAGAATGATCAGAGGATGCCTGGCTGTATTTCGCATGATTGCATTACTGCCAACTATTCATGATTAGTCCTAATTGGCAGTGTTGTGCTATTATGATAAGAAACATAATAGCCTCCCCCCCCCCCCTTTGGGCATTTCTGAGCTTTGGCAAAATGTCATTTTGGCAATTAATGCATTTTTAGTCAATAAGTGAGTCCCTAAGTACAAACCTCATCTAACATTTCATCACGAAGGAAGTGTTCAAGAATGCAACTCTGAGGGTAATTTGCATACCCACTCAGACCACATTCGTGTCGAGGGTTCTTCAGAAATAATTTTAAATTTGCCATTTAAATTATCTCTCATTACAGAGTGTTAATGCGTACTACTATTTCTACATACAGTTATACTCCTGTCCCCCCTCCCCACCAACGTTTTGGCTATATTTTGAACTAAATATGGTTATATTTGAAATAATCAAACTTCTTCTGCTGTGGAGTTAGCCATAGACATTCCTAATCACAACAAGTGCATGGCAAAGTCTTAAAGGTGCTTTGTTCCGATTTATGTTATTGTGTCTCTACTTGATATAACAGACTGGCACTTGCAACATATGGGGTGGTTTTACCCCCGTAAATTAGGAGGGGCCAACTTTTGACATTTTGAGAGAAAAAGGACAAACAAAAATTTAAAGGATGATCTCAATAATTTCTTGAACAATATTTTTTTTTTTTTAATATTTTTAAATAACTATCAAATTAGTCAAAAGTACTTTCAAAAACTTAAAAAGGAAAGAGTTCCATATGACCCCCCTCATATATAATTTACATATCAAATTTGATTTTAATATTTGCTTGTTTCATCAAAACCAGAATAAACATAGCTAAAATTAAATTTTATGTTGCATGTAATATATAAGGAGGTTACAATGGAACTCTTGCCTAAAAATATTGCAAATCAACTGCATTCCGGTCCCCGTGTCAATGGACACCAAACCAATTTTCTGATTTTTTTTAAAGATAATTTCATCATTACATTTTGGTAAATTTGAGGGGGCACAATAGATTAATAGTACAAATGTTCATGCCTGCATATAAAACAATGTTTTTTTTCAGGTGCAATGTAGCGGGACCCAACCATTGGTGCCCGTTTACACGGGGACCACAGATCAACCAGAGGATATTCAAATTTAAAAGGTTTTAGATAACGTCTTTAAAACTTTGCTATATAGCATGAATTACGTATGTAAGCATGGCAATGACTTTTCATTTCAACATACATTCAGTTTTCTCAGAACCCACCATTGGTTCCCATAGTAACGTGAAAAGCGGGACAACCACAAATTTTGGTTTTGTTTACACGGGAATTCAATGACTGATTGATGTATAAACATGATCGGCTAATTAAAAAAAACAGTCAGATTTATTATTGTTGTGAAAGCTTTATGTGTTTGCTTTTATAATAAATCAGAACATATACCATATTTTCAAGGTTTGATGCAATTAAAACCAAGAACACATGTTTTAGAGGCTTTTTTATTTCATGAATGGCCCAGGCTTGGTTGTCCTTTACACGGAAATGATACACTTTAATTTATACATAAAATTAAAAGTTCAGAATCTGAAAAATGCATTCAAAATGCTGAATGTAAAATGGAATTTTATAAGTTTGAATACAATCTATCTTATATGTATAATTTAAATTAAACCAATGTCACATAGTACACGGACACCAAAGTCTACGGGCACCCTAATTTACGGAAACACCCATATGCCCAGGCCCCTGACAGTGACTCAGCAATTTGGTGACTGCCACAGAGCGCCGCCAATTTTACCGATAGCGGCAACTTTATTTGATTGCCCCGCGCGGACGCGTGGCTTATAGATTGTGGAATAACTTGACATACATGGAGTTTTTGCTGTTTTGAAGCCTACGAGCCTGGTCATAACATTTTTTTCCTTACCATTGAAAATGATGAACAGTACGTGCTAAAATTACGTAATGGTTGTGAGACATGGCATAACTATTTATGCAAACACAAAATAGGTTTTGTGTAAGTAAAATGTTGATACAGTGTGAGATAGACTGTATTTTCAGTGTTTTTAATACAAATTTATATTGGATTGTACAAAGTTCTATTTCCACGTGTTTAAAGTGGGGTCAAATAACAGGCCAGTTGGGTCGAAGTGCCAGCAGTGCCTGGTTATATCATTGCATATTCAAAATTTGACAATTTCTTGACAGCGACATCAGTTACGGGATGGTCGAGTCGACTATTTAGGTACTACAGTAAACTTGAAAAGAGTATAGTGAACTTGGCACTATTTATACCATCAGTTTTCATCAATAAAAGTCACATACAATAGCATTGTTTTTTTTGTTTGGAAAATGATATTATATTCCTCTCAATTCTTGCTATTTTCGGATTGTTTTAATATTCTAATTCTGCCATTGCGCGGCATAATTGGTTGCCCAGCACCAACATGTTTCTTGTATGCTACTGGTATGCCATCTGCTACTGCTCATCGACAGTGCATCGGACATAGCATACCTGGTTGCTGTTGCCCCCTGCATTAGGGGCCCTTGTTATGTCCCTTAGCTAGTCGAAGCAATTGTAATATTCCCAACCTCGGAAGACTCCAAACGGAGTGTGATGAATTAACGTGAAAATCGATTAAGGGAATCGGCAGACAGCCACAGTGAATGATCCATTTATTGTGCTCCCCTGATATGCCCCATCATGTCCCGTGGGAACACAAACTGCAGTTTTGATGGTAAAAGCAATTATGCATATTGAAAGACCCTATTCACGACGGTGCTAAATTGATGGTTAGGGATTTTGATTGTTTCTAATTAGGGTATCCATAGCTGTTCAAAAAAGATGAAAAATTATTTGATCAAAGTGCAAGATCATGCTTCGATTGAAGGTTAATTTATAACAGTACTATAGGGGCATTGCATGTACAACACTAGGAGCATCTCGCCATGACAAAGCATTCAAAACGAGCTTTATAGGCAAATGAAAGGTGTCATGGTCCACGATTCCAACAAAGTTATAGTATGCTTTGAAATATTAAACATTGGCACAAAACTGTACATTCATGGATACCAAGAAAAGTCTGAGCCAAATTTTCAGGCTTAGGTCTCTTACTTTTTAAAAGAAAAAAAAAAAATCCAGCAAAACACTCTTCAATAGTACGTTTTAGTGGTGGTGGAAAATACTGTGAAGAAAGCCTTTAAATAACCAAATTCAATATATTCTTACTGCCATATCCTACATGATACGGGAGGTTTGTGCTCTTATTCAAACCAACAAGGTATAGGACTACATGAAGTCCTAGATGTATGTTGTTTACCAGGAGACTGCAGCTCTTGTATGGAACCCTCCTACAGTGTGTAGTTAAACCAGGCCCTTCATTGGCCACCTAATCCCTGTCCATTCCGCGTCCTGACCTGTCAAAAACCCTTATGTCACAGGACTGTCAAACATGGCAGACTTAACTCATACCCAGACTCTCCTTGCCAGGGGCAGGGAAGTACAATGGGTAGTCTTTTGGCAGAGACGACTTAAAAGGCATTAGCACCAGTGTCTGTACTGCATTCTTTGAATTCAATCTATACATCCAGTTTAGAACCACATACACTGTGCTTAAAGTTAAGGTGGCTGTGAAGTCAGGAATCAAAGGAACTGGGTTTGCAGTATCTTCTTAATTGTTGTTCTAACATATATAAAAGTTAAACATATTTGAGAAGGAAAGGAGGAAATGACTCAAGGAATCCAAATATGATAATAGTTGTCACACAAAAATAAGTATTTTTTGAGGAAATCATAAAAAAATGGAGATTTTCACTCATTTGTTTTAGGTTCCCTATAAAAAAATTAGAAATGTGATAAAATTGCCTGTTCGTAATTGTATTACAGAGTCATAGTTATAGGGTCGGGATTCCCCTTTTTTTTTCAAAATTTTCTGCCAATAATTTATCAAATTATTTGCCAAAAAGCCAAAAACCGCGGGTTTCATTTTGGAACAACGCCAAGCTTGTTCAAAGGTTGACATTAAATCCACGATTTTTAACCTAAAAATGAAAAACTAACAAAATACCGACCCTAGATTTGATATGCTCTATACGATGCATTTCATTTCGTACCTGTTGCTGATATGGATTTCGAGTAATGGGACGAAAATCACGAATTAGCGCCGAAAGTGAACCACAGAGGAAAATCGCCATTTTGTCCAAATATGGGCCATTTCGCTACAAAATATAGCATTACTCCAAACCACAAGCAGTTTCATCTCTTATTTTCACACTGCTTCTGCACCAGGTCAAATGCTTCATTCTGGATACTTATATTCAAAATTCAACAATTTAGAGGCTCAAATCGTGTGTGCAATTTAAATCCCATTTCTGTTTGCAAAAGTCAACTAGCGTGGGGCAACCACGTTTTACAAATGCATACAAGTTACCATGGGGGTGCAGTCATATCGAATCGATGCATCAAGGCGTTTATGATGCGCTCATTACATCGCGCGCGCCGAATAGCACAGGCGATATAACTATGGAGTAATACGCGGAAAATTACCCGCCCCCTTGTGCTAGTGCAGCCCAGTTGATTGTTCTGGTCAAAAAATGCTAAATCGTAAAAGTTAAAATGAACAAAAATATGAGGAAAAAATAAATATATATCGATTCTGTTAAAAATATGGAAAAGAAAAACATTTAATGCCGTTTTTTTTTAAACATGAAAAAACTAAAAAACTGGTCCATTGACTAAGTTGCATGATTTCACATAGGGCCCACCAAATCATAGATTGGGAGGAAATCTAGTCCCAAACATGAGATGGGTTGCAATTAGTGCATCGTCTGTCAACCAAACGATTTTCTCAAGAAAGACAAAAAGATTATGTGGTCCCCTAAATGTTTCATTGTCGGCAGCAAAAAAGCAGATGCTCTTACTTCGTGTAGTGAAAGAAAGGTTGCACAAAAAAGAAGTTCCTAGGCTTGATCGGAAATTGTAGCCAACCAAACAACAAACAACACACAAATTGCGTCTAAAATTCCTCCAATAATAACAATGGGGGCTTGCCATTTTATAAAAACTACAGCAAGTAAACTGCAATGGAGATCCCCCTGGCAAGACATAGTATGGAAACATGAGCTCACAAGAATTTTGAAATTGTTTCGGCAAATTGACAGTTGTTACCAGCAATACTAGTTTTTTTACCGTCGGGTTTACAAATCTGATGAGGGGTGGGGCAATATCATTATGTAGCCCGAATCTTAGAACAATTAGAAGAGAATATCTTTTGACAAAATCTGAACAAAAATTTCATAAATATTCTACTTACATTTGTTTTTATATTAAGACCGATAGTCTGTCAAAGTCAACATTTTGACGATGGGATACTGTTAAATGAGGGTCCCCCCCAGAAATGGCCGCCTGATGAAGAAATGCATAGAAAAAATACAGAAAGGCACTGCTTCACTGATTCTGATAGAGGGCGAAGACGACATTTAAAGTTAAACTCCTGTCGGAAGACACAGACATGTAGCAACTGTGTGGCAATGCTAGTCCAGTGGACTGAGGGTGTCAATTCGGCAGGCGAGACGAGACTCACCCACGGAGTAAGTTTGGTAGTACCAGTGCACACAATTACTTCGTTGCATTCTGGCAAAATGTGAAAGGTTTTAGGACTCCTACATTTATTGGTTCAATATCTACGTAAATCACCCCCAAAATCAATCCACTCACCTTGAGAAAACACTCTTCTATCAAGGCTGCTTTTAAAACTTATTTCTGTTTAAAAAAATAGCCCTTAAGCGGACAAAGACTAGCTCAATCAGGGTAGCACCGACTCCAGTGTATGTCCATTCAATGCGTATAGGCGGAGGGGTCGAGCCCTTGTGAGAGCAGCTGTCTGTAATTTCCTCTGGGAAAGAAAAACCGCTTATGGTCCCGAGTTTACCCATGGATATTGGGAAAGCTGGTCAGGCTGCGCTGGTTTATCACGATGTATGTTGCTGATAAGGGAAAGCGATGATCCCGATCTGCTGCATCCTTGAAATGATGCTAATGGTTTATGGTTATGGTTGGGCCACATGTGATCAGTGGCCATTTGTGAAAGAGCTTAGAGGCCAAATAATAGCATAAGGCGCATATAAATCTCTGCTATTATCTCGCTATTATTAAATTGAAGGAAAAATTGTATAAAATCCCCCATTTTCAGGATGCGACCGATAAGCCAATAATCACTCCCGGTGAAGCTTGCACCGTGCAATCTTGCGTGTGCGTATTCTATGCCAAAACACGATTGTTACCCAATCGGAATTGCCCTGGTTGTCTCCCTCTAACTTTTGGGGTGGCCAATCATGGGATCGGTTACCAGAAGTAGTTCGGCCATTTTAAAATGGCCGTATTCACTTTCGAACGAGTGCTGTTACTCGCAAATTCTCCCCTTTTTCATACCCAAAATCCACTTCTTTTTTAGAGTTATGTATAACCCTGTTTTCAAGTAACGGAATATTAATTTTATCGCTTTTGGTAGGTAAGTTTTATGATTTTTTTTACATGTGGTGTCTTTTCAGGGCAGAAATGTTGCGATTTTCAGGCGATTTTCAAAAGTGTTTAAACCTGGTCGTTTTACCCATAATTCCCTCATTTTTCAAGCACTGCCCTCTCCAAAATAAAATTTTAACCGACTGTTTGGAAAAAGTTCACGGGACGCTATATCTAATCTAGTCTGGTTGCGTTAGAATGATGGATTAGAAATTATTTCATCCATATAAGGGTTAGGGTCCTAAAACTACACAATTACCCTTGCATCTACACAGCACCAGTTCAATGG
>JAMKCH010076449.1:0-18256 GCA_023653785.1 Ophioderma brevispina | reverse complement strand
AAGTGATAAAGTCATAATTGACTTTATGACTCTCTTCAAGTTCTATAAGATGGGCTAAAAAGATTCTATTTGACCTAATTTTAATTTTACACACAGTAAATAGATTTGACCCATGTGGCCTCACATGACCCCATATTGACCTCTTGACCCATAAATTTGTAAGAGTCTCAAGCTAATTCATAGGCATGACTCACACGATAGGTACTTAATCTGTAGAAAGAGTAGGGATTTGAAGTGAACGTAATTGGAAGTATTTGACTTTGACCCTCAACCGTGGGTCAAGTGAATGAAAGTCATGCTTGACTTTTATTGACCTCTCCCCATCAGCTCCTATGAGATGAGCTAACAACGATTTTGACCTTGTTTTAAATTTTACACACAGTCACTATGTTTTGACCCCTGTGACCTCAGATGACCCCCCATATTTACCTCTTTACCCATAACTTTTGTAAAGGGTCCAAGCTACGTTATGCATGACTCACACGATCCAGTTGCTTAATCTGTAGGAAGGACCGTAGTGATTTGAGTGTAACGTAATTGAAGTATTTTGACCTTTGACCCCTAAACCATGCTTCCAGTGAGAAGTCATGATTGACTTTTATTGACCTCTCATCAGGTCTTATAAGATGGGCTAAAAAGTTTTTTTTTTTTTTTAAAAAAAATTTTATTACACAGTGAAAAAATCTTTGACCCCTTGTGACCCATACGTGACCTTTGACCCAAACAAAGGCATAACTTTTTGTAACGGTTCAACAAACCCATGCTTCTGACCAAGTTTTGGTTTAATCGGATCAAGTATGTGGAAGGGAGAGACGAAATGTCGAAGAAAGAAAAGAAGAAGAAAGATAACCGGTACGAACAAAGTAAGTTAGGCATTTACCGCCTAACTAACTAGCTTAGTGCTCTTTGCAAGAGGACGTATAAGTTAGGCCGGGAAGAATAACCCTAGATGCCCCCAGATTGACCTCTCTAACCATTCCTTTGTAAATTTCCTCAAGTTCAATTAATGCATAAGTAACACGATCATGTTACTTCTGTAGGAGTGGTGATTGGAAATGTAACTTAATTTGAAGTATTTTGACCTTTGACCCCTAAACATGGGTCAAGTGATAAAGTCAAAATTGACTTGTATTGACCTCGGCATCAAGGCTATAAGATGTGCTAAAACAGACTGTTTCTTTTTGACTAATTTTAAATTTTTACTACACAGTAAATATGTTTGGACCCTTGTGACATCACATGACCCCATATGACCTCTTGACAATAACTTCATGTGAAGGTATCAAGCTAATCATAGCATGACTCCACACCATCAGGTTGCATTAATCGTAGGAGGAGTGTGATTTGAAGTGTAACATATTTGAAGTATTTTTTTGAACCTTGACCCCTAAAAACATGGGTCAAGTGATGAAGTCATGATTGATTTTATTGACCTCTCATCAGCTCCTATGACCAGAGGAGCTAAAGATTTTCTATTTGACCTTGTTTTAAATTTTACACCCAGGAAATATGTTTGACCCCTGTGGACCTCAGATGACCCATATTGACCTCGTGACCCATAAATTTTGTAAAGGGGCTCAAGCTAATTCAATATGATGACTCACACAACAGGTTACTTAATCGGTAGGAGGAGCTAGTGATTTGAAGTTTAAACGTAATTTGAAAGTATTGTGACCTTTGACCATAACACCATGGGTCCAGTGATGAAGTCATGATTGACTTTATTGAACCTCCATTCAGGTTCCTTAAGAGGGTAAACAGGTTTTCTATTTGACCTTGTTTTAAATTTTTATAACAGTAAATACACTTTGGACCCCTGTGACCCCTATCGTGACCTTTGACCCCAACACAAAGCATAACTTTTGAACCGTTCAACAAACGCATGCTTCATGCCCAATTTTGGTTTTTAAACCGATCAGTATGTGAAGAGAGAGCCAATTGTCAGAAAGAAGAAGAAGATAAGAAAACGGTAATAGACTTTAGTGCTCTTTGCAAGAGCACGTATAAGTTAGGCGGTGCAGAATAACCCTAGAATGACCCCAGAATGACTCTCTCCCATTACTTTTGTAACGTCCTCTAGTCAATTAATGCATAAGTCACACGATCAGGTTACATCTGTAGGAGTGGTGATTTGAAATGAACTTAATTTGAAGTATTTTGACCTTTGACCCTGAACCATGGGTCAAGTGATGAAGTCAATGATTGACTTTTAGTGACCTCTCAACAAGTACTATGAAGATGGGCTAAAACAGATTTTCTATTTGACCTAATTTTAAAATTTTACACACAGTAAATAGTTGACCTCTGTGACCTCAGATGACCCCCATATTTGACCCTTGACCCATAACTTTGTAAGGGTCTCAAGCTGATTCATATGCATGGACTCACATGATCAGGGGCTTAATCTGTGGGAGGAGTAGTGATTTGATGTTGTAAACGTAATTTGAAGTGATTTTGAACTTTGACCACCTACACCAAGGGTCAAGTGATGAAGTCACCGATTGACTTTTTGAACCTCTCATCAAGTCCTATGAGAGGGGCTAAACAGGATTTTCTATTTGACCACTTGTTTAAAATGTTACCCAACAGGAAATAACTTTGACCCCTGTGACCCCTACGTGACCTTTGACCCCAAACAAAGCATCACTTTTGAAAAAAAACCCCCAATTTCCCCCCCCCCCGTTCAACAAACCATGCTTGTGACCAAATTACGGTTTAAAATTCGCATCAAGTAGTGGAAAGAGAAGCAAATGTGAAAATTGTCAGAAAGAAGAAGAAAGAAACGGTAAGAACCAAAGTTAAGTTAGGCGATTACCGCCTAACTTAAGAACAAAGTAAGTTAGGCAATACCGCCTAACTTAAGAAGAAAGAACGCATCAAAAACAGAACAAGAACGGCCTCATGGCCGTCTTGTAATAAAGAACAGGTGACTCAATGAAAAGATTATTGTGATTGTCGGATTACCATTTGCTGGTAAGATAATACATGTATATCGATAAAACGAATCAGCCCAGATAGTGATTCAAAGTCAGGGAAATCTTAGGTGACTCCATACAAAGGCTTATTGTGATTGTCGGATACCATCTGATGGCTAGCTAATACAGTATATCGTCACGAATCAGCCACGAAGTGATTTCAAAGTCATGGAATCTTAGTGACTCAACCACAAAAAGTTATTTGGATTGTCGGATAAACCATCCGTTCTGTTTAGCTAATAATGTATATCGACAACGAATAAGCAAAAGCCTGTGATTTAAAGTCGTGGAAAATGTTCAAAAAGGACAATTTAAAAAACACGTTGCTTTTACTTTAAACTGGTAACAATTGAACAATGGTCCAAATACAGGCCAGATCACTGGAACTCCCTCTTTTTTTACGGATTTAAAAATAAAATTGAGGGAGAAGAAAACGTCCAAAAAAGGGAATTTCTGCCCTTTGTTTCTTTAACGCAATAGAGTGTAATGATTAGCGTTAAGACATAGCGCCTATTTAAGAAAGAATTGCCTTAAGATTAGGATATCTCTTTTTTTTTTTATTAAAAGAGGGACATAACGCCCCCGGGATTGCCCTTAGCCACAAACTCATACAAACACTCGGACGTTTATAGAATTATACATTAACAAAAATACACTTAGACAAACATATTACTATAAATATTACAAACTTATTACAAGCTACCATTACACAATACACAAACTATACAAATAATTTTACAGAAAAATAATAAAAAACGTAAAAAAAATAAAAAAAATAAAAACATTAAAAATAGAAAACAATTGCCTTTAATTAAAACATGGAGTATTGACAGTAGCACAAAACGGACATTGGACTTCTCAACGAAAGCAAAATCCACAAATAGATCAATAATCAGCCAAAACACATGCAACCAACGAGACAGAAAAACCAAAAAAAATGACGCATGACAAAAAATAACACCACAAAATAAACCAGGTTCTAATTTGATGTGTACCATTACAAAGTGGCCTTCTGACATTTTAACATTTTATATACTCAAAAAAGACCAGGAGAGTTGGCCAAAGTACGCGGCACTGCTTCGGCCAGGAGACACCCGCCATAGGGATGACCACCACCGAAACATCGACCACCCCACCACAGGCGCCTCCCGACTTGACTGCAATGCAACGACCAAAGACAAATTCTGGACCCCAACATACAAACCCAAAAACAATAAACAACAACATAACAATACACCGGGACGCACCGGAGCAAGGGATTGGGGGACACGCGTACCGATTAATTAATATCGAACACACCCCCAAGGCAATAATCCAGTGATTGCCGGTCAAATGCACCCAAAAGTTTTAATATATGTGTAAAAAAAACGGATTCACCAATTTTAAATAAAATCAATTATTTAAAAAAAAAGCAAAAAAAAAATAGTTGCCAGAGTCATTTAATCAAAAGCAACCAGGAAGCAACCAAAGCATGGCACAGGGGATGTGCACTGAACAATAACCCATAACAAACAGCACACACCCCCAAATGCCATACCTAGATGATTCCCAGCTATTACACTAAAATAAAACTGTACCCAAATTTTAAGCAAGAAAATGACAAATGTACTAAAGGAGCATAAGATAAATTACTGGATCATGACTAAACGGATGACCACTTTTACACAAATTCAAAGATTGTAAATAAGCATGGAGAATATAATACCAGTTACATATCAACAAAAAGCAACGGGAAAGCACCCAAAGCAAGGCACATGGGGCTATGTGCACAGAAACCAATAACAACAGCACACGGCCCCCCAATGCCATTGCCCATTGATTCCCGGTAATTATACAAAATAATCGAAACAACTTTAATAAATATTTTAAATAGGCAAAAAAATCAGACAGTACAGCATTAATCAAAGCAACCAGGAAGCACCAAAGCATGGCACAGGGGGGCAGTGCACTGAACCCAATTAACAACAGAACAATCCCAAAAATGCCATACCTAGGGATTCTAGCGATGACCACTAAAATAAACTGATTCAAATTTTAAACAAGAAAGAACAAGAATTATTAAACAAGCAGACGATAATTACGAGACACAGTTATTTATATTAACCATAACAAAAAATCGGACACAACTTTAAACAATTCAATTTTATAAATAAAGCAGTGAGAATAAAAATCAAAATATATTTAAAAGAAAACCCAACCGGGAAGCAACCAAGCAAGGCACAGGGGGACATGTGCACTGAAAACAATAAACAACCAGCCACACAACCCCGAAGCTATGCGAGTGATTCCCGGCTAGGATACAAGAAAATCTGGCACACCTTTAAAACCAATTCAATTTTTTAACAAAGAGGAGGAGATACCACGGAATATTAATAGAAGCAACCAGACACCCGAGCCACGACACAGGGGACATATGCACTGAAACCAATAACAAAAAAACAGCACACACCCCCAGTGCCATGCCCAGTGATTTCCCGGTGTATACAAACTAATTTACACACAAACATAAACAAATCAAGTATTTAAAATAGGCAGAGGATAATACCCGAACCTAATAAAAAAAGCAACCGTGAAGCACCCAAGCATGTCACAGGGGGATATGGCATGAACCAATAACAACAGCCACACCCCCAATGCCATGACCAGGTGATTCCCGGCTAAAATACAAACTAATATGACACAAACTTTTTAAAAATACAATATTTAAATAGCTAGAGATAAATACCAGATCATTTAAACAACGCACGGGAGGAAACACCCAAGCATGGCAAACAGGGGGCCAGTGCACAAACCAATACAAACCAGCACACGCCCACAATGAACGCCCAGGTGTGATTCCCGGCTATATACAAAAAAAAGGGACCCAACTTTTAAATAAATTAAATTCAATATTAAATAAGCAAAAGATTAAATTATCACATATAAATTAAAAGCAACCAGGAAGCACCCAAGCATAGCACAGTGGGCCATGT
Organism: Ophioderma brevispina; assembly: GCA_023653785.1. Taxonomy (NCBI): domain Eukaryota; kingdom Metazoa; phylum Echinodermata; class Ophiuroidea; order Amphilepidida; family Ophiodermatidae; genus Ophioderma; species Ophioderma brevispina. The sequence goes on along the minus strand of JAMKCH010076449.1, from coordinate 12,309 downwards.
TGCACGGGAACCAATATCAGCACACACCCACAATGCCATGTTCCCCAGGTGATTCCCGGCTAATATACAACAATGTGAGCAGCTTATAAATAAATTCAATTATTTAAATGTGTTTTTAAATATTTTATAACTTAATATAAAAGAAGCAACAGGGAAGCACCCAAGCATGACACAGGAGCGTGTGCACCGAACCAATAACAACAGCACATACCCACAATGCCATGCACAGGGGTGATTCCCGGCTAAAAAACAAACCATCTGACAACTTAAACAACTACAAAATATTTTAAATAAGCAAAGATAAAATTACCAATGCATATTAAAAAACAATTGCCACCCGGAAGCACCCCAGCATATGGCACAGGAAAACAAGTGCACTGAACCCATAACAACAGCACACACAACCAATAACAACAGCACCACACCCCCAATGCCATACCTAGGTGATTCCTAGCTATTACACAAAATAAACTGACACAATTTTAAAACAAGAAAATGATCAAGAATATTAATAAGCAGAAGATAATTGCGAGAAACATTTTAAAGCTATTATATTAAACATGACAAACAAAGTCTAACACAAACTTTTAAACCATTATTTTTTAGAGAAAAGCAGGAGAAATATCAAAAAACAAAATTTTAAAGGAAGCATCAGAAAGAACCAAAGCACGGCACAGGGGGACCTGTGCACTGAACCAATAAAAAACAGCACACACCCCCAATGCTCATTGCCCCGGTGATTCCTGGCTAGTATACAAAATGATTTTTGCACAAACAATAAACAAACTTTTTTTCTAAAATAAGCAGAGGATAATATCAGAAAATATAAAAGAAAAACAACCTGGAAGCACCCAAGGCATGGCACGGGGGAAAGTGATGAACCAATAACAACAGCACACACCCCCATCCATGCCCAGGTGATTCCCGGTAGGTATACAAAATGATGTGCACACCATAAACAAAACATTTTGTTAAAAATAAGCAGAGGATAATACTCAAAACATATTAAAGAAACACCGGGAAGCACCCAAGCATGGAACAGGGGGACAAGGAGTACTGAACCAATAACAACAGCACACAATCCCTGCCATTGACCCAGGTGATTCCCGATAGTATACAAAATGATTGCAACAACAATAAACATTTTTTATAAATAGCAGAGGATAATACTCAGAAAATATTTAAAGAAGTAACCGGGGAAGCACCCAAAAAACATTGGCACGGGGAAAAGTTGTACTGAACCATAACAAACAGCACCGACATCCACCATGCCAAGCCCAGGCGATTCCCGGCTAATGTACAGAAAGAAATTGATTGAATCAAAGCTTTTAAAAAATTTAAACAATGAAAATGTACGCACTATCCACAAAGAATAGCAAAAATAAAAACTGATATACAAATACCAGCAACCGCGGAAAGCACCCAAGCATGACACAGGAGGGGAACAAGGTATGAAACAAAAATGATAGCCACTACAACCCCGGCGCCATACTCAGGTGATTCCAGGCCGAATATGAAAATCGTTTTTAAAGCAATTTAAAGAGAAAATTGGCATAATTAATATAATTAAAAAAAAAAAAAAAAAAAAAAAATATAAACATTAAAATTACAGAAATTAATTTAACAATAATTCTAATTTTAAAACGTAACCGAGGAGCACTTCAAGCATGGAACTGGAGGAAACGGAAATACAACAGATACATAATACCAGCACACACCCCCAATGCCTTGCCCAGGTTGGATTCTCGGCCAAATACAAAATTAGCAAAAATTTTAACAGGAATAAGTAGTAACCAAACACATGAAGTTAAACAAACTATAAGCAGAAAACATAAAAAATACGAGAATCTTCAGTGTTCCTTCATCGATGAAGGCGGGTACAAAACAAATTACTCAAAAGCAATATCAAAACCAAAAGGTGGGACAGACAAAGTGCTCTCCCACACCCATAAAATATCAAAAAGGAATCAAGGGGCCTGAGCCCAAGGAATTTTTTGAAACTCAAGACGGAAGCCGCTGTCAATAAAAACCGAAAAAATTCTCCCGTAAGGATACCTTTGACTCGTTGGTCCACCTCCTGGCACTCAATAATCGAAAACGGGAAATTACACAAAACAAAATTCACCAGCCGGTCTTTTTGACTCTTAGGGAGACCAAACGAGCGACCAAAAAGAAACCGATCAAATACAATAACTTGCAGGATAGTCTGGCAAAGGTCTCGAACCAATACCAGAAGATCCTGAACAAAAATCACAATCAATTTAAAAAGGGGGACGATGTGTTCATCGCCACCATTACAAAAAGGACATTTAGGATCATTAATGAATTGAAATGCTTGCAACTTAATATTAGTATATAAAAAAACATTATGACATAAATAAAAATCGATTGAGCCTTTGAAAATTTTCTTTCAAAGGCCCCAAAACAAGATTAAATGGAATCTTAATCAAGTCCACCCCAAATTGATCTATCCAGAAATTGAGACCCGCTAGAGTGATACTAAGGGCCATCCCCGACTTTGGAAAAAGTCTATTAACATACATATATTGGTGGTACAAATGTTCACAGGCTCACCCTCAATTTGAAAATGGATAATGGTGAATCGGTTATCAGCCTCAGCCAGAGCCCGTGAACAAATTATCTTACTCCATTTATTGGGAATGGACTTGACAAAAATCTCAAAAAACTGTCAATAAAACTACACTTGAAGAATACCAAAAAGAGTTGATGAACATAAAAACCGGCATAAAAAACCGGATGTGGTGATGTGAAAGCCAGATATAGTCAGGCGGGAGTCTAAGTCCGGGGCTCCAAAGACGAGAAACGAATAAAGCGTAAAACTATATTGCGTGAAGAGCAAACTAAATCGATTGCCCCTATTGTTCACCATTGTTCCCGGACTAGTGAGTACGACGGGACAATGGTTACTTCTACACAGGAACAAAATTCATAAATAATATCCAGAATTCGAAGAATACCATGGTCGATAAACTAACGATAACAAAAAGAATTACCCTCCCTATCAACAATAAAAGGGTTGGAGAAGAGCGGCTGGCACAGGAGCTCATTAACATTTACAGGGAAGACTAAGTTCCCGCCAGTCACCATTCCTCCCACGCTATCGCAACCATTTCCCGTAAAAAGGCGGCATATTCGAAATTAAATTTGGACCTAAATCAACGCGAAAACATCCTGACCAAAACAGTAATTATTATATTTGTCCAATAAAAGAAATCAGAAGCCTTGGTAAAAGGATTAAGAGGGTGCTCAACATCGACATTTCTTGTGCATTTACAAGTAATGCAAATCTCATCCTGTCGATATCAGTCAGACCCCATACCCCCCAACAATCATTGGAGAAATTAAAACACTATTTAATCTGTGCTTCCTGCGCTTCAAATAAAATCAACCATGGCTTCTTTAAATTTAATAATAGCCCATTTCAGGAACAGAGCACAAATTGGCAACATAAACAATGCGAGATATTATTAATGAAATTACAAACTAACTTTGCCTTTACGCATAATGATCTAGCTTTAAGGTGTTAAAAATAGGAATACATTTATCAATCTTTGAGAAACCCAGTTGTCCCGCTCACAGGCCACTGAGTCGTTACCAATAGAGTGACCTAACACCACCGTACTACCCAGAGATGATAAACTCTCACGGGCGATTACGGGGCTGCTTGTGACACCAGTACCTAGTGGCAGGATTTCTGACTTCCAAGATGGCCTTTGGACCCTGAGGCTTAGATATATATATATCAAAAAACACTCAAAAAAAACATGTTTAACAGAATAATCTATATCTTTAACAAAAGCGGTGGAGGTGGATTGGATTGGAATCGTCTGCTGCTTGGAAAAATAATAAAATAATTTATCTAAAATTGACTGTTACATGTAATTTAAGAAAGTTAACAATGATATTTCTAAGGCGCTCAGCTGTGAGAACGTAAAGTAAAGCGCTGGAAGGGGGGACATCCTGACGGATTCCCCCTCAGGAATAAGGAGGAAAAAATATGATAAAAAACCATTAATTTTCACAACAGCTTGGAGGCTTTTGAATAAAACAGGACGATAAATCCACCTCCCTAACAAAATATTCCGGAAAGCAACTTAATCAGAACCTTAAGAAATAATTGTGATTTAACACGGGCAAAGGCTTTGCTGGATCAATCTTGACCAAGTATCCCTCAAGACCACGATCAGAAATGTAGTCCCTAGATCGTGCATAGCAAGACATTGTCAGCAATGTCACGACCCGGTACACCACAAGTCTGATCAGTCGAGACGATAAGATGCCATCACCTTGGGTTAAACGATCAGCTAAGGCCTTTGAAAAATTTGTATCATATTAAGTAAAGAAATAGGCATCCAATTCTGAAGAGTAGATTTATCAACCCTTGTTTGGGACAGGGTGATATAACACACCCTGAGACATGGATGCGGGGAGGTAAAATTCACCTAACAGGCTCAGTACCTCAAGATGAATGGGCCAAATCATTCAAAAAGGAAACTATAAAATTCAGCAGTGAGGCCATCCAAGCCCGGACTTTTATTAGGGTCCATCTTGGACAAAGCCTCACACAACTCATCCAAAACAAAATATTTTTGATTAATTAATTCAATCTAAATTAAAATGGTATTTAAATTACAACAAAAGTATCCTGAGACAGAAATATTAAGGTTCTTCGGTAAAAAGCTTTGAATAAAAATTATAATCCTTCTTAACAATTATTCACGTTTTGAAATTGATTGAACCATTCAGAATCAAAATTATAAAAAGATGAGTCTCTGTCTATGCTTCTTCTAAATTAAAAAAAAAAATATTGGTGATTTTCCCCCAACCTCACATATCTTTAATTTTTGAACGAACTAAAGCCCCTCGCTCTTCCTCATCAAAAGATTCTAATTCAAGTTCTAACTTCTTAACCAACGACAAATAATTAATTTGAAAATTTTAGATGGCCTTTTTTGTTACTCATACTTATTGACGAACCCAAAACATTACGAGACTGTTTTACGTTTGGGAAAATGCGCTTAGCCTGTCAAGCGCAATTTCCTTAAAATAAGAAAAAAATAAAAAACTTAAAAAAAGCAAAAAATAAAAAAAAGAGTGAAATTTCATTTATTGAATACAAAAACGAACTCCAAACAAATATCATTATCATTTAAAGACGGTTATTAAAATTCCATGGTCCCCTCCCTCGAGCGACCGACTTAGATCTAGGCTTAACAGAACCAAGTCTGGTCACTCCAGGTGAGGGAAACAATGCAGAAGATTACACAAAATATAAGAAAAGGAATGCTGGCCAAACCTAAAATTTTATCAATTGCGCTCTGAATCAACTGACCTCATCTAATCCTCCGCCAGGAGTATTCGCGGCGAGACGGATATTGTTCGCCAAGAATCGTTGAGAACAATTGTCTCGCACAGATGCTCAAAAAATACCGAGCGAGACGGATTCAGCAGATAAGGAGTAGAATTATCAATTGATTCAGAATCCCACATTAAAATCCCCCACAATAAAAAAATCTGACCCCAAAAGATTATGCGTAACATAATGATTTAAATCAATTAAAAAAAAACCCTGCGAGATTTAAAATTATTAGGAGCATAAACATTGACAGGTGAAAAAAATGATCATCAATTTCAAATTTGACTTCTAGAGCTCTCCTTTTCCCAAATATTTGAAAGAAACCAAAATTAATATCTGAATATTTTAACTAAAATAGCCACCCTCTGCGAATGATACTGAGCGGAATTAGCGGAAAAAACATCCCCATCACCACTGGCTTTAACAAGGGATTAATAAAACTAAAATCCAATAAGTCTCTGAATACAAATAATATCATAATTCGCAAATTAAAAACCGAAAAAAAAAAAAAAAACCAAAAACCCTGTAACCTTTGCTCTGTCTCTCAACCGTTCTCGTTACATTGATTGAAATGAGGACAGAGCCATTACAAAAAGAAAAAGAAGAGCTCTAAAAGCCCTGGTGATACACAAAAAACAGAGAGAGAACTCAGGTATCGACATCTCCCTCGTACTAATAAGTTTGATTTTGAGAGAGCAAGAAACAGGACGAAAGGAGAGGGGAGGAGATGTACTAACCATAACAACATCAGAATTGGGGTCAGGGTATGGGGCAGGGGCAAGTTTTTTAGTTTTACGACGACTAGGCGGCCACCACCCATCACCTACCTCCCCTCCGTCGTGTCTGGTGGTTGACGGCGCCTCTTAACGGTAGATGTCTCACCCATTCCTCGTGCACGTTGATGTTGCTCAAAGTCGGCAACCTGTGATGGCGTGTCAGAGACTACAATAGCTTCGTCAACCTGCGATGGAGTTCGGGGACGCAATGGGAGGACCAACCGCCCTCGGAATCGGAGAGCATCTGGGGTAAAAAGTTGTGTTGTAACACCCCATCAGCTCCAGAATCGCCCTCCTCAACAGTGATAAGACCGGTAGAGGACTCGGGAATCGCTCCCCGCTAACAGAACCAATGTGCACCCACCGTCCTCATCACTGGGAGAGGAAGATGACTCAGAAAGAGAGGTCTGCAAACTATCCGGACACAATCATCGGAACCCCAAAGACGATCCAGTCAGCACACACGCAAACAGGTGGCAAAATTTGCGGGCTGGACAAGATCTAATAAGATGCTGCGCCAGTCACCTTAAACAATAATTACCATTACCTTGATTGCCCGTATGTTTAATTTGCACACTCGTCTCCCCAATCCGAGTGGGTTTAGGGGAGGGATTTACCTGTTCAGGAAATTCCACCCGACAGTGGACAATGCCTGTCTCAATGGACGGATAATCCGACAGCATTTTCTCACCCGGGTGAAGGTGAATGAATGAAATTTGCCGAACTCCAAATGAGTTTGTAATTTGGGAGACAACTCCTCGTTGTCTACCCAGTAAGGCACACCAAAAATGATACCGTCGCCATTTTTTGGAAACCAGGTTACCTTCAATTCTTCGCCACGGATAGAATGCCATTAAGGACGATCCCTCGAGGTCAGCCCGGCTGTCAAAGGTAACTTGCCACTGACCATTAGACTTGACCAAGCCCAAGATTCTGCCATTGCCAGCCATCTCAGAGAGAAATCAGGCAATGACAGAACCGTGGTCATAGGCCCTGTCGTCAGACGACGGTACGATTTCTTGAAGGTTGAACGCTGGGTAGTGGGTGGTGCAGTCTGTTGTTTACACGATGTACGCGTCCCTGGTCAGTATCTCACGTTCATGTCACCAGTATTGATAACATAAAGTCCTGGTTCCTCTCGGTCTGAATGGCGTTTGGTTGGCATATTGGTAGTAGGTCTGCATGCATTGGTAGTCGGTTTCTGGCATTGGTTGCTAGGTCGGCATTGGTGCTCGGTCTTTCTGGCATTGGTGCTCGGTCCGGCATTGGTGTGCGGTCTGGCCATTGGTACTAGTATTGGTGCGGTGAATGTTTGGTCAATTGATAACCAGGCGTGTAGTAGTGACGGGCCGAGGTGGGCGTGGGCCGGATAGAAACACATGGTAAAAGCAGTAGTGGGCCAAGCTGCACAGGTGTTGTTATGTCCTGCCCCTGGAATCCACGGCCGGGATTGTAATCGGATCAACTGTGTTTTGCGGTCAATCATCAGAATCGTCTATCAATCAATCAAATTTATTTCATCTCAACTTCAAATATACAATATAGAATATAATTATGCATAATAAACAAAACAAATATGCAATATAGAATATAAGTATGCTGAAAGCAATGGTGATTGAGATGAGGAAATGTAAACGCATAGCGTGGAATTGTAGTGCCCTTGAAAAAAAATGTTACAGTAATCACTATTGAATAGATGGGACGATACATTACATTTTCCAGGAACTCTACCTGGCAAATCGATAATACAAAATACAATAAGTATAGTTGCAAAGGAATTTTAAAAAAAGATTGTATATTGTATGAGCAGATAGTGTGGGAAATATGGTCCTGGATTTAAACAGACAAAATCATAGGACGTGGGGTCACGTAAACAAACGAAGGAACAACAACAAAACACAGGACAAGAACGGATGTAGACGTACGGACTAACCTATGAACAAAATAACAGAAGGACGGACCGGAAAAACAAGGTATAAACCCGACTGAAAATTTCAACTGAAAAACCAAAGTTGAAAGCAGAAATGATAAAGAGTTATGAGAGAGGTTCATTGTTGTTAGAAAATGATGAGAGGTATTTTTGAAGTTAGTTTTTGATGAAAGACGCAAAGGAAGGGGAATTTTAAGTGACTCAGGTAGGTTTTTCCAAATATAGAGGGCCTTGAGAACTTGGGGGTGTTTCTGGCAAAAACTGGTTCGTTTTCTTGATGAAAAAGTTTGGGGAATGTCTAGTATTATAGTGAGGAGAAGGTTGTGTCCATGTTTAAAGAAGTCATCAGATATGAGGTCATGGGGAGGAGATAGGATTGAATCGGAAATAAAAAGATGCAAGCTGTCGTGTCTAGACAGGCCAGGTGGTGATGGTGGTCCCGGACGGCTAAGACTAAGACGCTCTTGGTATATGGGTGGTTGGTATCACTTTGGTTGGTCGTTTCAGCGAAGGTCGAGCTGGGCATTTGTCCTTATTACTTTGCAGGTCCGCCATCTAGTAGGGGCATTCGTCCTTATTACTATTTGCAGGTCCCCTCTTAGTAGGGGCATTCACTTTGAGGCCTTGAGTTACCCTCATCTCTTGCCCCACCCCGGTTCGCCATAAAGACTAGGCAGGGGGTGTGGGCAGGTTAGATAAGGATATCTTCTTTGCTAAACTTAGCCGCGTAACAAAGCCTTTGGTAGTTCCCGCGGATAACTCTGTAATAGATCTTTAATTGTGTTGTCGAATCCGGGGTCAGATATACGTGTGAAAGGGTTCTTTGAACTGAACCTACTTTAAATATCCCAACCCTGCCTACTAAAATAACAATTAACACGGCTTAAACCATCAATAGGATAATCTTCTTAACAATTGTAACATTTCTAACCTCATATCAGGCTTTTCATTGACAATAAGATTATCTATCCGGAAGAGTAAACCTATTATCGACTGCTTGTTGCTAGAACTCCTGCACAAGTGAACAAAAAATGCTCAAATTGGTGGTTTAAAACTTAAGAAAAACGTAACGCTGCTTCAAAATCTTTAAATAACGAACTATATTCTCAATTTTATGAATAATTATAAAAAATCGATTTTCGGTTCTTGTCACTACGTATATGTAAGATAAAGAATTCAAAACACCACCGTGATGAAAAATATGGAGTTTTGATAAGGTCTGGCTTGCCTGTTAGACTCCGACCATACGGCTCGCCTAAGGCTCGCCTAAAAGGCTCGCCGCTAGTCGGAGTCTAACATGCTCACCAGTACCGTATCAAAACCCTTATTTTTCAAAAACGGTGTGCTTCTCATCTTTATCTATTACATAAAGTCCTTTGCCAGGTCCAACTAGGATGCAGGCTGTGTTCGGACAACCACGAACAAATCATCGCAATCCAATCTTCAATAAAAGACTCCGTCCTGCTGAACTCAGTCCTGCTAAATAGTCCAGGACTAAGTCTACTACAAGTACCTTACAGTTTAGGTTTTCAATGGAATATAAACAATCAAGAAGATCGGCTGCAAGAAAAAATCTGGTATTTTGCTGTCCTTATTGCGTGTTTACAGTGATTCCCAATAGTATAATCCATGTACTGTATCCGTAATCCATGCAGGCATACAGGCAATGCATCCACAGAATAACTGCTCATCCATCTAACAGGTTTGTCCTTTCAGAGAGCGATGAAAGTAGTCAAAATTAATTTAAGGCAAAGTCAATCCTAGCTTAAATTTAGAAAAAAATCCTAATGGCTTACTAACACTCATCTTGCCCATATAAAATTTTCCGTTTTAAAAATCCGTTGCACAAATAGTGAACAAGCAGTAGTTAAGATTACAATCGTTGGCAATAAATACTGTTAACCGGAGCAGATCCTGGGTAAATTGGGTCATCGCAGACGTCGTTCAGACACTGTAGGATCTTCTTTGCCTCTCGTTCGCCACTGCGTTGAGCGCCAAACCCGTAGCATTGTACACTTCATCGGTGTGTTCTCCGCCGCAAAACACACGGTTAACTCTCGTCTGCATCTTCCGAAAACATTCTATCGACACTTCACCGGCCAGTTAGAGTATGCACCGCGATGGAGAGGGTTGCGATTCCATCCTGATACTAGAATTTCTTCAGCTTCTGGAACCGCGTCGATCCCATACATACCACGTAGAACACCTCATTTCAGCTTTGGTTTCTGAATCTGGTTGACTTTCTACACGACGACTTCATCGCCTGTGGACAAATCAACCGGAATATTTGTTTCATCACTAAAACAAACCCATTTGCTTCTAAGTTGAGAAAAACGGATAAAATCCGCGTCGTTTCATTCGCGTGGATGATCCATTCTTCATCATGCCAGAATTTAACTGTCATTTCAAGAAGATCTTGGTAAAAGAAGTCATTATAAACTGAAAGAGTTCTTCAATTTTCTCAGTTTGGGAAGGGGGCTTTTAATTCCCACAATTCATTCTTGCACTTCCACCAAGGCCGATAAGTCACGAGCACAATAATCTTCCGGTATACACATTCGTCTTAAACGTACAGTTACGTATCACTGGATGACTGATCTACCGACGTTACAGTTTTATTCAGACGAATGTGATTTAAGTATGGGTCTTCCTGTAGGAACCCAACTATATCGTGAAATATATACTGGAATCCACGTTGATCTTTAACAAATAACACATCTTCGCCATACGGTAAGAATGCTGATGCGATATGAAGGTAACTGGATACTGCCGGTATGTCGGCCCATTCAAAATCGTATACATAATACTCAATTGCATTCTCTACATGTGTCCTCGGCACCCAGCACTAATTCGTAGGCAGATCTTTGTGCACATTGTCGCTGTTGCTGCTTTTAACTATGTCCTTAGCGATTTCCAAGTTTTTTTCCTTTTCTTTCTCTAAATCTTCGAAATGCCAACGAATAGAATTGCTACGATGCGTCTCCATACCAGTTTTTTAAAACCTGTTCCACATATAGTTTTCCCAGGTTTAGCCCAATTTTGCACCCAACTCCACTTTAACTCCGCCAAATGGAACAAGATTACTCGTCCCCAATGTAGTCCGCACCTCAATGATGATCGAAATCATTCATTAGCCGTTGTCATGTAAGTATTTAGCTGCCTGAAGTCCTGCAGCACCGGCACCCAATATTAAAACTTTAGCGTGGTTGTCATCGTAATTGCTTTTCTCCGGTTACTTTTTTGAATTCTATCACAAAGATGCGGGAAATGAGAGAGAACAGTCAGGGAAAATACAAAGCACATCAAAAAACTTGAGCCATACGAACCATACACTACCTATATACGGCATTTTTTGTCTTAAATATTTCTGCAATTAGGAATTAATTCAAACGGGTCATATTTCTGATGAAGGAATTGACATGATTCTATAGATACCCTGTGCCATCGCTTATCAATTCAAATAGAAAATGATAATGATGTCGGCCATTTGAACAGACCATATTAATTTAAAGCATTGTTGGCTGGCACCGTTGCAAGGACGCTGGGATTTCCTAAAAGCTGACAACATTCGATCAAGAAAATGGGGTTAGAGAGAACAATACGGATAGACCGCTTTCCAAGAGAGAGGGAAAGATATCAAGGGGCTTAGTCCGTGTGGGTGTGGTAGAGGTGTCAGACAGAACCAATTATAAACCCCATCAACATCATCCTGACCCCTCAATTGCAATGTCTGGGGTAGCTTCGACACTTAAAATGGTACAGAGATAGAGAGAAAAGATAGAAGGTACAAGCCATATACAAAACTAAAACGCCAAAGGAAGGAATAACGATGCGAACATAAGAGAATGCACAAATAACTTTAAGTAAAATATCTTTCTCTGACCCAACAGCAAAGTCGAGTTGAAAATACGCATGTAGGTTGGCGTAAGTAACTTGCATACACGTAGTATGGGTGGCCAGTAAGGTAAATATCACTCCAAGATTACAATAACCAACACACATAGGTCAATATGACTTTCAAGTGTTTTCGTTTAATTGATCAGAATGATCCGTCCAGAATTGTGGATATATCCGAAACATGATTACGTAAATAAAAGGTAATGAACACACACCAGTTATGCTTTAAATTTCAATATCTTCACTTTATCTGATGTTACTCTCTATTACTGGGTGGTTATTCAAGTTCATTGGTGTTGAGTTCATATATTCCTATTGCGTTGTGCCGC
>JAMKCH010076445.1:82500-86187 GCA_023653785.1 Ophioderma brevispina | reverse complement strand
TGGGTACCGTGTGTAGGGTTGATGATTCTCTTCCTCATTGACGGTCATGTATTCCATTCCGTCTCTTTGGCATTTAGATGTAGGCTGACTTTATCTGCAGCATTCTCAAATGGTGCTTTGTAGTAGATCGTGGATTCGTGTGCAGCACATATCACATCCCCTGTTAGAGCTGCGTAGTCAAGGTCTGTGAGATGCTGACTTTGGTGACGTCTAGAATGCTTGACCGCCTTTTTATGCTGCTGTCCTATCTATTACCCAGGCTATTACCAAATGACCCCCTTTTAAAAATTTTCACATACTCAATGACCCCCATTTTCTTTGTTCCTTCTATCCACTTTTATCACAGGTTTGCATGAAATTATCCACTTTTTAAAGAATTTGAACACCCAAATTCAAAATTTTCGCAGCCTACGTGCACATTTGAAATTTTTTAATTTCATGCAAATTGAACTCTGGAAAAGAGGCACTTCCTATTTTAACTTCAGGTTTTAACATCACTGGCCCCCTTCTTAAATTTTTATACTGGATGACCCCATTCAGCTTGTGTACCGAATGACCCCTTATTTTTGGGTACATTTTATATTAAAGGACCCGGGAAAGGACCCTAATTTTCACCTGGCCGAGGCACATATGCCCATCACTTTGCATAGGGAGTGCCCCCCTGGCACCAGTTGACCCAATGTGTTTGATTAAATACTCTCTGATAATAATTTGCTAAATAAAGATTTCCCATCCCGTTTGCAGTCTGACAAATCATCTAAAACGCAATATTAATTTTGGCGGGAAAATTGCGGCCATCTTGAATAATGACCATCACTTTCCACTTTTAATATATCAATTGCAAGTGCTACACACCTTGCAGGCATAGCCATACACCTTGCAAGCATAGCCATGCAAAACATGTTCAAATACTAACAGAAAAATGGAAAATCTCCCTATCTTCTCTGCCTAAACATGCATTTATACCTTTGTCGAAATATGGGCGTATACGTCCACGTAAGATAAATGCAAATTACCATGTCTTGCCAGGCTTCCCTCTTTCTACCTTTTTGATATGTTGTTTGGGAGATCTTTTACTGCTAGTTGCAGCAAGAAAACCTTCTGTAGCAATTTTGTCCAGGTGTACCTAGTATTTTTCATAGATTGAGTGGACTACATAGGCAGTAGTGCCCAAGGGGTTAAGTCAACCATGTTAGGCCTAATACAAAGGAAAGGCCATAAACTTTCTGGGGGGGGGGGGGGGGGGCTTGAGTTCTAAAGCCACCCTTATAGGCACAAACTGCAGCATAGAAGCATACCCTTACTTCATACTTTCAATAAAGAAAATATACTGTAATATATTGCTCTCTAACTGTATTAATCACAGTGGGACTGCAAAAATTGGCACAATCTTCTTGCATAATGAGTAGGATTCACAGTGGAAAAGGAAATGGTGGGATAGAAAAATGATTTGATGATGTGTTCCAGTTTCTTTCTTGTACTATACACTGTAAATATGTCCACAAATCCTACGTAATACCTTTCCGTAGGTCCATCAACAATATGAAGTGCGTTGGTAACGTTGGGTAGAAGCCTTAGGTTTTGCGCAGATATTTGCTGTTCGTAGACGTCGCTATTTGTTAGTTGCGACATTGAGTTGGAACACTTTGAGCTGTCTTTGATTTGCTTCACACGTTTAGATTTAACTGCACTAAATTGAGCACTCTCACTTTCATGATCAAGTAACAAAGCTGTGGGACAATTTTCTACCATCCCAGGAAGAATGGAATAGTCCAGGTCTGCATAGCTACTAGAGTAATCATAGGTGGTTCCATTCTGACTGACAAGGTCCATTGTAAGTTGCTGATTCTTTTGCTCTCTAACACTTAAATTCCTGTTACAGTCCATCTCCGTAAAAGTAGTTCTGTCTTTATCAGCACATACACACATATCACTTTCATTGTGATTTGAAAGTTCTTGTAGGGCTATTTCTGAGTTGACTCTGGGTCTGTAGAAAGCATTTGTACTAGCTGCAAGTTCACAGTTAGATGCATGATCTGCTGCACTTGATGAAGGCGAGATTTGAGCTGCAATGGTGTGTGTGGGAGATGGTAGGATGCTTGGTACACTATGTCTTCGACTTGTCTTCCGTAAATTTAAGGATCTGAAAACAAAAATATATTGCTTGCATTGTAACTTCAGTGATTAACAGACTCCTTTGTAATTAGCTAATAAACTAAACAAATATAGGAGAATCCTGACACATTTTAGTTCTTGTCAACGTGTATAGTATTTGTCATAATACCTTTTACAAGATGTGCACATAGGACATCCAGGACCATGATTTTACTACTGAGTGAGCGATGGTGAGCTCACTGTCTCATTTAGAAAGGGTGTTGTGTAGTTATCCCACGCAACAACTTTAGGAGGAGTCGGGGCCAAACACTGGAAAGAGAAGAAATGGCTTCACTTTGTGTACAAAGTGAAGCAAGTGAAGAGGAGCGTGAGGAGGTTTGGGTTGAGGATGGAGGTGCACTGAATCGAGCAAGTGGAGGGAGGAGTAAGGGCGGTTGCTGAGAGTGTCCTGTGGGTGAATACGGCCACACTCGTTACGGGGACAAACTGGTTTTACTACTTTGGTGTTACTAACTATTATATATTAACCTTACATAATAATACAGGGGGACTACAAGTGCACCCTTGTGCAAAAAAATATAAGGCTAATATAGGGCCAAAAAAAAAGAAAAATTAAAAAAAAAAAAAAAAAAAAAAAAAATTATTAGGGAAAAAGTATAGGCATTTGGATGTATTTACTTGGAATGTGGGCGCCTTCCATTTGTATTAATACCAGCAGCAATTTTAATTCATTAGAAAGATATCTACCAACAGGAGCTGTCTCGCATTGTAGTTACTATATTACATGTATATATGTTCCCATGCTTGCTAAGTAATAAATAATGAGGCTGGAAATGATTTCTGAATGTGCAACCTATCCTTATTTGTTTGAGGAATCCGGTTTCCTGCAGGGTGTAATTATTTCAAATATGATTATAAGAACAGGGCCATTGAAAGTTCTGACTTATTGGAATTGGACACATATACATAGGTCAAAGAGGTGTGTTTTGTGGACAAAAATGCAAATAAGTTTTTGGCTTATATATCGACGAAATGAACGGAAAAGCTCAGTGCCCCCATTGGATTACACGCTTTATTCCGCAGAGTACATAATTGTATGATAACGGATAAAGATTGTAATCCAAGGGGTGTGGATGAGCGTTTCACTTGTTTCGTTGAATATAATAAGCCTAAGTTTGCTGAAAGTTTTAGATATTCATTCTGAGATAATTGGAAAACCTCACCACTACAGTGGAAAATTGCCCAATTGATAACTGGGCCTATCTTTGGCAACACACTGAGTTGTGTATTTAAAAGTGGTAATAGCCTTGCTATATCCCTCTATTTATCAATACTTAATGTAACAACTCTTCAATATCAGCACTGAATCAATTGTACACCAATGGATCATTAAAACGGAAGGCATTATTTGAAAGTTTTTCTCAAACACATGGTCATTAAAGGTCAATCATGGTACACCACAAGTCATTAGCCAATGGTTCTTTAGAGCATTTATGGCAATTATAGATTTAATAAAAAATGTGGTGGGGGAGGGGTAAATTGTAGGGGTCATTAAAAGTCAATCTGTGTACA
>JAMKCH010076445.1:0-77500 GCA_023653785.1 Ophioderma brevispina | reverse complement strand
GTCTCCCTCCCCGACATCCCTCCACCTCCCCGAGATACCTCATCCCTCCCCCACATGCCGCTCATTTATTTGCATACATGAGCCGCATATATCGTACACTTTCAAATGGCAAAGAAGATGCGCACCATGATAGGCTTTCATGTAGTGTAGGAATTGCACCGTTTCAAAAATATAGCGTTTACGCCAATTTTTGCATATTAATTAGCTCATTTGCATATGTAATTTGCCCGAAATATGCCAAAAATCTAATCAGGTTGAGAACTCTTCAACCCGCTTCCTTCCACCAAGTTTCATCATTAAAAGCCTTACAGAACTCCAGATAACTTGTATACAAGCCTTGTGGGAAAATTTTCTTAAATTATGCAAATTAGAAACTTAATTAGCCTATTTTATGCCCAAAATCTAATCAGGTCGAGAACTCATCAACCTGCTTCTTTCCACCAAGTTACATCATTGTAGCCTTTACGGAACACCAGATAAATCGTACACAAAGTGGATTAACATTTTTATCACGGACGAACGAACGGACGCTTTCATAGCCCCCGTTCCGAAAACGCGTTCGGCGGGGACAATTAAGGGTAAATTTACTAGCAATTATCTTGGTAGAAGCAAACATTATGACCACCCATAGGAGTTGGTTAGAATTTGTCAAAACTTCAAGTACTTCAAAGCCCTGCTCCCTGATCAATGTCAAATAACACTATTCGGCTAGCCTTATCAAGGCCCTGTCTGCTAAGACTGACAAACTAGTTCTTTTTTCACACTGTACTGCATAATTACAATTATTTTTTGAACATGTGTTTTCATGTATGAAATCAGTGCTTTAGTATTTTTAGGGCTACCCTTTCTAAGAGAAAGATTATATAAACAAATAAAAATTGGTACACTTACTGCCAATGTGGTCTGTTGTCCCACTGGCTGGATCCAGTTCCTCTAGTCTATGTATAAACCCACAAACACCCATGTGGTCAGGTTGCGTGTTGTGCTCCTACTTCAAGCGACACCCTTGATCAAATTGCTTTGGTTGGTTTTAATCTCTCTGTAACAAAACCCTATCAAATTGCAAATGCCGAAAGAAGTCTGACAGACTGTTACAAGGCGCTCTGCCTGAGTTGAACTTACTTACCTGAACTCACGAGTTGAACTTATTGAACATAGGCCAGGTGAATTGGGGAGACCGTCAAATTAGGTGTTTTAATAGAGTCAATTCTTGCCATTTTTTTGGTTGTTTTAGGGAGGGGATATGCTCCACTCCATTTATCTATGATGATATATCAGGACGTGTGAACCAATGAATGAAAGTTGTTAGAATGCGCCTTGACAAGGCTTTTTTTTTGCAGAATGAAAATAGCACATAATATGAAATTGCCCCATCTGCCGCCCATTTCCAATGCACTGAAAGCTAGCATTGTTTAACTGTGTCAGGGCAGAAGAAACATTTTTAAAGTAATGGTCGTCCTGGTTGTGTTCAACATGATTTACAGATTCAGAGATTTCACTTGCAGGCCTATTATCAAGAAATCTAGATTTGTTGATAGTTTTTTTAAGGCTAATTATTAGAAAATCACTGAGATTTCATCTAAGTACTTGGTTGTTTATCTTCTTGAAAGTTCTCCAGAAAGTCAAACCAGGCCTTACACTTACCAAGTTGCAGATTCTGACTTCCCAAGTTAATATCCTTCAGAACGGTGATGACTTCACTATCTTCAGGTTCAGGCTCTTCATAACGATTGGCTTGACAACCTTTCAAGTCATAACTAGATAGGGAATGCAAGGGCACAGAGCATCACTGATAGTTTTTTATTTTCCTATGGGTGCAACATGACCTAAACAAAACAGTAAATCTATTGCTATTTTTTGTTTCTCAATTTATTTTTGTAAATTTAATTAAATTTTGTGGTAAATTTCATTTACAGATTTCAATTTCCACTTTTAATGTTCTAATATAGTGTGAGTAATAAAACCCTACATTCTGGAAAGAATTTTCTTTGCTTGAATCTTGCTTTGGTTGGTTACAGGGATAAAACTGCTATCGAAGAACGTTTTATGTGGTGTCTTTCGGGCTTTGGGTTCACAAACTATGGTCAATTTTCGGAGAACTAAAATTCCATTTGGGCCGATTTTATCCATAATACAATGTGAGAGACCTGACACAGACATATAACATATTATAGCAAACACAATTCACACATGCAATTTCAGATTGTATCGATTTCTTCTCGACAAACATATCTAAGATGTGTAACATTAATTATAAGCAAAATATCTTCAACAAAATCAAAGTACCATTGTTTCATCATAAAACAGTTATTGAAATCACTCCTATCAATGACTCAGTTCATGAACATAGGAAACTGCTCAGAGATTTTTGTTTACATCTCTCGTTAATTATTTGGTCACAAATACAGTAGACTCAGCGTCCATAATTGCAATAAGACTAAAGTTTAAGTTTCTGTAAAATAAATGGACTTAAAAATAAACTTCAACATCAACACTTTTTTTCAAGCGGAATACAAATCCTTCTATATTGTTCACTTTAGCTCCCACGTTTCCTTGTAGGTAAAACCATGAATCTTGCTCACCCGAAGTAAACTGTGGTCTTTACACCATCTGATTTGACTTTCTTATTTAGGAAATTGACATTTTTTTAACGAATCGGGCATTTTCTTTTGTTTCTTCGGGATATTATTTTTTATAATAAGCCTTCAATTATTCAAATCCCTTCCATTGTTAACAATATTTGGTTGTCAATGGTTTTTTTACTCAAATCACTGTTGAAGACCATCTACTTTTGTAGGCGATGCATCTTTGTTTCGTCCAATCGGGCCAAACAATGAATTTTTAAGTCTCTCAGTAAATAGGCATAACGTCCTTCCTCAAAAGCCCAAATGACACCATAAACGTTTCCTGAAAGCCTGTTTATCCCCTCTTTATAACCAAAAGCAAACATTTGAGCAAAACTTATTCTTAACTATTTTAATTATTTTTGATTCTGAATGTAGGGTTTTTTTTTGACTTACACTGTATAACATCTGTCAAAAGCCACACCTGTGATTAAAAACCTACAATCTTAGCCAAAGGTTTTGGAACACTTTGACATGTTTTGTTCAAAAAGTCCCCTCCACCCCGTTACCAATCCTGCCTCTTCCCTCAAGGAAGAGCTCAACACGGCAGCGAGGAGCTGATCTTGGAAAGAAAAGTTAAAGATGTTTTTCTTCGCCAGTTCAAAAATTACGGAATATCACCTAAACGGAAAGTGTAAATGCATAACCTAGAACTATATTCAGAGATGTAACTGAGGAGTAGTCCCATTTCCTGAAAATCCAAAATTTGAACCAACGGCAATGCCAAACTTTATCGAAGCATCCGGAGAATCTCCGGGGAATGCATTTTCATACGTGCGATTTTAGGGTACAAGACCCCTTCTCTAAAATAAATTGGTACTTACAACTTGGATTTTTTGATGTAGTTTACCTTTATCATTAACAATTTGATCTCAGAAATTGAAAAAAATAAAAATCTAAAAAAAAAAAATTACATTTCCGGATTTTTCTTTTATTATGGCCAAAAATCCGGAAATCCAGAAATTTCCGGAAAAGTTACATCTCTGTATATTGTAATTACAAATAAATAAAATGCAGTAAATCCCAATTCTAAATTATGACTTTTTCCAAATTAATATAGAAAAAAATAACTTTCAACATGTTAAAATGCTATTTTTAGCTTTCTCTTCCAAGATTAATCTTATTGTTCCAACATAGCTTGGTGGAAAGATAGAAATGGCTTCAAGCTTCCCCAAGACAAATCACAAAGATTTTTGTACTTATTCTAGTTTGAGAAAACAGTATATATAGTCCTTACGCCATCAGGAAAGTTTAGCCAAATTGGTATCCTGAAAGGGGACAAAACGATACTTATTATTCAGCCCCAGTACACTATCCTCTACACAAAAATGCATGATAGCATTTCTGGAATGGTAGCTATAACCAGGTAGGGGACAATTAAGGATTACACAGGGGGTCAACATTTTAAAATGATCCGGTCATGTTGAAAAGTATGCCACATCATTTGTCCAAACATAATGATTCCAAAAAGGTATAGTTTGTACTATCTACAACCCAAAGTTTGGAGTTAAGGTTAAAAATAGCAAAAACAGGTCAAAAGGTTAAATTTCAGTTGTACAGGGGTCAAATTTTAAAGTTGCACTGATTTGGATGCAAAATGGTGCAAGTTTTTGGTGAAGGTCATAGGATTCAAATAAGGAATAGTTTTGAGTGTCTCAAATGCTTAGTTACCAAAGTAGGGGGAAACAAGATCAAGCCCCATTGAATACAATGGACATAGACCTTTGTTTCCCCCTACATTGGTAACTAAGCATTTTAGATAGTCAAAACTATTCCTTATTTGGCAAGAGTTCCATATGTACCCCCTTCAAAGTTCTACGTGTAACAAATTCTTTTTTAATTTTGGCCTTAGGGTTAGGGTATTTGTTAGTGTTAGGCCATAAATAGAAATAATTTGTTTCCTGTAGAATTTTGAAGAGGGGTACATATGGAACTCTTTCCAGTTATTTTAATCCTATGAGCTCCACCAATAATATTCACCATATTTTATCCAAATTTGACCCCTGTACAACTGAAAATGACCCTTATTGATTTTTGCTGTTTTTAGCCTATAACTCATAAACTTTAGGTTGTAGTTAGTGCAAACTATACCTTTTTGGAATCCTTATGATCAGACAAATAATGTTGTATACTTTTCAAGATGATTGAAGCAATTTAATTTTCCCCCCTGTGTAAAGCTTGGTTACCCCCTACCTGGCTATAGCTACCATTCAGAAATGCTATCGTGCATTTTTGTGTAGGCCATGGTATACTGATGCTGCATAATAAGTGTTGTTTTGTCCCCTTTCATGATACCGAAAATTTGCTCGGCTCATGTACTAATATAATAAGTAATCAGGTGAAAACAGCAAAGGTGTTCCAACAAAATTATGACCCTAATTGTCGTTGACTTTGCAGAAAAGAAATATGCAAAGCATAATGCTGAAGCACTCATTCAGAAAGTTTAGTGCGCCCAGATTCAATGCTGTGAAGCAGGATCATTCAGTTGGAGGTCCACACCCAGAGGGTGTATTGAATCAATCCCATAATATATTGCAATGTGCCTATACGTGTGTAATATACTAAACACGTGTCAGTATTTAGGGATAAAAAGTTTTCAAGAAGTTTAAGAACCACAAGAAACGTCATTATCATGCTAAAAATTCCCTAAGTCCTAGTGTTTTGTGGGCTAATGGGTGTAAATTTCCCAAATCTGGTGCATTGTGGGATGGACTCAAAATATTTTCTGGTCCAGACCAGACCAGACCTTGTGCAAACTGTTAAATTTTCTATGAATTGACTTTGAAGTTGACTATAACTCACCTGGCTTTTATATGCTCATCAGGACAAAACACACTCTGCATGACTGTGAAGAAATGCTGTGAAAATCAAATGAGCTTTGTGTTAGAAGCACTAAGTTTACAGCAGACTTGTAGTATGAGTACTTTTTCTGAGTACGAGTACTTTTGCATGAGTACGAGTATGAGTATTTGGTCCTGAGTACGAGTACGAGTATGAGTACAGCAAAATTTTAAATCCTGAGTACGAGTATGAGTACGAGTACTTGTGCCTGAGTACGAGTATGAGTACGAGTACTTGGTTTGCATGAGTACGAGTATGAGTACTTTGACAAAATTGCAGCCTTCATAATATTGTGATGATGGAGATGACAATGATACAATGACGATGGCAATAAACAAATGATGATGTACTCCAGCTACCAAGACTTGAGAATGATGTATACTTGAACCTCGTGTAATTTGCTCGAAATTTGTTGTTGATTTAGACATAAACAAGTTCAGTTGTTTACATGGAATAGGCTGGTTAGCGGCAGTTGGCCCACCAAGGATCTTGGATCATAAACTGTCAAAGGAACAATCACCTTACTAAAGCAGGTACTGTGTAATACATGGGTAGGACCCAACTCGAGTACAAATGTGTACCTGTACCCATAGTTCGACATTAAAACTAATCCATATACCTGATGTGGTCACCTGCTGAAACCCATATCCATAGTCGCATGTATACCAATATACTAGGGGAGCATTAAGCCTAAAGGCCTCAAAATAAGGTTGAGCCCTACTCAAGATACACTAAAAGATCCGAGAGGTGTTTTAGGTCATTTCGAGGGTGCCTGAGTTCAAATCTGCCGCATGCAAAATTGATAAAGTTGGTGGAAAGTGGTGAAATTCTTGTGTTAAAGGACACTACCCGATTTGATGATAAAACATTAACTTGTTTGAATACGATACAAGGAGCACATCTTCAAGAAAATTTCAAGTCACATTAAAGGTCAGGATATTAAATTTGTTTGATTTTTTATTAAAATTCTGAAAACCTTTACCGATAAATGATAAAGGGGTACTATCTGATTAAGAGCTAGTGAAGTAAAGCACCACATGGGTGAATATTATTGCACTTAAAACTTTACACAAAGATGGTGACACCTTGTAACAATGACAGCATCATACGGAAAATAGTAGCACTAATAATTCTTTTCAGAAATTAAGTTCTAATTGACACGCAAATAAGTACTTGACTCCAATGTGTCTTTCAAGTGAGGGCAGCAATTTTAGTACGCTCTTTTAACGTGATAACAAACGAGTCTGGAAATTTCCAAGGTTCATGCTCTTAGTCTAAAAAGGTCCGGGGGGCACTGTTATCTGAAGTGACGGTTATGTGTTTCGGCCATCAGGTGAAAAGTAGGTGCCTTTCAGATAAGTATGTACCAAAAAATAAGGGGTCATCAAGTAAAACACATGAATAGAATGGGTGTCATAAGTATGAACTTTAAAAAAACAAGGGGGCCATCGAGGTAACATTAACCTGAATTTCAAAGGACGTGCACTCTTCCAGAGTTCAAATTGCCATGAAATTATAAAATCGTTCAAAATGTGCCACGTAGCATGGGCAAATTTTGAATTGGATGTTAAAATTGTTTAAACTTTTATGGTGGGTAGCAGGAAAGAAGAAAATATGGGGGTTATTGAGTATCTGAAGATTTTTAAAAAAGGGGTTATTATGGGTAAAAGGTAAGACAGTCAGCACTAAAAGGGGTCATTGTGTACAAAAAAAAAAGTTAGAAAGAGAGGGTCTATCTTGAGGTGCCCCCCCACCACCGGGAAAAGGTGGAAACTTAAAAATGTCTTAAATGTTATGGCCTTCATTTTTATAGGTGTCTCTGACCTCTGGACAAGACCGAAAACTGGTTTTTAGCACCCTCAACTGCCTCCGGACTTTCCATCCAGGTATTTCATGATGGATGATAAGTACAACATAAATTGTTTTGAACAACAGGGGCTTTCAAATCTGAAATCATAGCATGCAGATTTGAAATACCAGTTTTCCTGTCGTGTTTCGTGGGGGTGGGGGGGGGGGGGGGGGGGGGGGGGGGGGGGGGTTAGACACGTCGCCCGATTTGGGCATTAGGGATTCCATTTCCATGCCTAAAGGTTTACGGTCACACAGAAGACAAGATCCCGACCCAACCTCTTCCCAACTACACAAGACCACATTCTTTTTCAAAATCGGCTGCAGTCTTGTTCAAACTTACATGACAAGACATGCTCAATCGCCAAGCAGTAGGCGACAGCATCCTGAAATCAACAAGATCAAGCATGGCACTTGTTCAGTTCCCAATCAGTCGCAAACCCTTAACTGGACAGCACAAGTTGTGATATGTTGCTGTCACGACCTTACGATTCAAAAACCAGCCACGATTTTTTAAAGAGGCCAATGAAAACAGTGTGGCCGGTTTTTGCAACTTGACCACATGCTCACGACCACACAAGACTGCAGAACACTGTACAGGACACTCCCCGACTTGGCCAAAACTACACCTGAAAAAGGAAAATTACTCACGACTTTCGAAAAATGGACCAATCGGCACCAGTTTTGAACAGTCTGGAAGCGGTTTCTAGCAATATGGCCTACTGGGGTAAGACTACAGACGACTGTACAGAACAGGCCTAGACCTTGCCACCGTACACATGAAATAAAACAAAAAGTGCTTCATGATTTTCGAAAATGGGTCAGTCGGCACCAGTCTGGAGCAGTCGGAAGTGGGTTTTCTAGCAAAAAAATCGGCTGCGGGACTGAGCCTTTAAGAAGAATGATGCTCCGTGGACAAATTTGTTTTGGATATTGTTTCAGGGCCCAATCAACCAAAATGAACATTTTTTCAGGCTGGAACCTTTTGAGATCCGTTTTTTTATCCAGTGGTGTAACCAGACATTTTCATTTGGGGAGGGAGCCGGGGGGGGGGCAAAACACAATTCCCCAATGAACCTGTACTTACCTTGCTTCATGGGGCAAGAAGGGAAAAATTCTAACTGGGGTTGCCCTTTCCCCCGCTGGTTACGTCACTGTTTGGATCATATCTTTATATTGCCCGTTGTTCTTCGAAATGATGAATTACTCTAAATGCATTTATAATAGTTCTTAAACAAGATAATTATTATGATTGTAGGTGAATGTTCTCTAAAATGGCGGGAAAAGAATAAGTTCATTGAAATAATGTAACACCTTATTCCCCTGCATAAATAACTATGATTTTACAATTTACAAACGTAAACAGATAATGAGCTAGTGAAGTGAGTGTAGTATTATTTTCTTCAGAAATTGGGGTGCATGAAAAAAAAGGCTGGGATGCGTCCCTTTTTAATAGGGATCACAACACAATTTGAATATTTTTGTAAAAACTTGCCATTTTGATGGGTCTAAGAAGAAATTGTTTGATTGCTATTTATACCTAACCCACTTTAAAAAGCACTTAAATAAATACTCTGGATACTAAAACAAGTTTTCTGACAGTTTCCTTTCAATTACTATTAACTTTGGAAAACAAGTAATGATAATTACCTGAAGTATGATAAAAACACATTATTTTTCTCTGAAAACTGATGAAAACATGCGATCCTACTTTGGAAACTCCTCACATAAAGGACAATATAAATTGGAGCAGAAAAAGTAAACAATTCTTAATGCTAAAGGAAAAACGGGTAATGCCCCTTTAAAATCCACTTTCTATCAACTGGACAAATTTGTATGGTGCATATTCGGAATCAGCACCCTCGAATTGTCCAAAAACACTTCTTAAACCTTTCAGTCAAATAAGTGCATTTTGCGCATGGTTTGATAACTCTATAGTTAAAAAAATAAGGAAAATCGGGTAATGCCCCTTTAAAATCCACTTTCCACCAACTTGACAATTTTGCATGGTGCATATTCGAAATCAGCACCCTCAAATTGTCCAAAATCACTTCTCAAACCATTTAGTGTATCTTGAGTAGGGTTCCCTCAAATATGCCACCCATGGATCCCCTACTAATACCTATATTCATAGCCATCATGGCATGGGCTTGTATCCATCCTGTAGCCATGGTCTCATACCCTATACCCGCAACGTTATCTGCATAGGGTATCATTAAACACCAGTTATAAGATCCCACCCCCTTTGAAATGCAAAACGCTTTGAATCTTTTGAACCAAAACAATTTGAATATGAGGTAATATGCAACATGCTATGATAGGGACCATGAATGTAATTTGATACATACATACAATTTATAAGGTTTTGCTTTCAGATTTTGGAAATTGTGTGTTCAAATTGTGATGACTTTGGCCCAGAATTACTTTGCTCAGACTTTTTCTTTCCCCAAATTCCCCGTATCCTCAAATTAGCCACAAGTATTTCTGAACACATCCTTTTTAAGCTTCATGTCTTTTGATAGGGAATATGCATGGTAAAACCTAAATCAGGTGTTTTCTGTTAAAAAAACAAGTGCCTTATCAACTTTGACCTGCTAACAATCTCCACAATAGCTTTAGGCTACACCTACCATGGCAAAGAAGCAAACTGGATTGGATAAAATGGGTTTTGCTTCATTAAATTGTCATGGAATGGAGCATTGGTAGTATACATGTGGATATCACCATTGAAAATTTGTCATAATTTTGAAATATTTGATGCTATATCAAACAAAAACAAATTTTAAATATTGAGATTTATCTGAAACATAAAAATAAATTTTTACAAGACAAATTTGGGTGAAAATCACAATTTTGTTCTCTATATCACTCAATTGTATATTTTGATTTCTTGTGAATTTCTCTTTCCTAGCAATGAATGCATGCCTCACTTATTTTTGTTGTAGTGTGAGTACTTTTCCTGAGTACGAGTATGAGTACGAGTACTTGACCCTGAGTACGAGTACGAGTATGAGTATTTGATCCTGAGTACGAGTATGAGTACAGCAAAATTTTAAATCCCGAGTACGAGTACGAGTACTTATGTCTGAGTACGAGTATGAGTACGAGTACCCAAGCCTGAGTACGAGTATGAGTACGAGTACACAAATTGTACTCGTGTACGAGTATTCGTACTCGAGTACTACAAGTCTGGTTTACAGTTGAAATAATATTGGTGGTCAGGAGAATCACATGAGAAATATTACTTAGAATGGCAAATATGCCAAAATATTTTTAAAGTCCCAGAACACATGCACTAAATATACATTTAGAGGAGAAATTTGGTGGCAGAACATCAACAAAAAAAAGTGGCCTGACAAAACAACACAATCCTGCATTTCACATAGCTTTTTTCAACATAAAAGTAAAGAAGGCACAAGAGTTGTGTGAAACTTTTAGAAATTCAGTAAAATCCAACGATTGGCTAACCAGCCTCCCCAAATATAATATTGGGTAAAATTACAAAAAAGTATCAGTCGATCCTCTCTGAGGGCCGGTAGTGTTTCCTCTGTTTTTTTGATGAAACAAACACTATAAAGACACTCCATGGGCAGACCTCTGATTAGACTTACAACTCACTCATAAAATAAGTAGATCAGTGAATTATGTGGTGCTTGTTATATGTCATTTCATAGTCACAAATGCATGGCTTCTACATAATGGATAAGTTACATGGCCATTTCTTCATGGTAGTTACCACACAGCTACCACTGAGTAGACATGGGTTACCTATCCACTTGGCGTACACTCACCGGCCAGGCTTCCGTGTATTTTCCCGCATAGACGGATAGTATACACACAGCGGCTGTCTCCCCATCGTGGAGTAGCTACGTGGTTACACCGGCTCTCGGCGCGCGCGGTATTTCTCATGGCCAATTTTGTTTTATAGATATTTTGGGCATATATTTGCATTTTTATTACATGTGCGGGAATGTTTTTTTTTTATGATGCCCAATTTGAATTTCGTAATGATTTTCCTAAAAAAACATTAAAAAAATGCTAAACAGAGAACCATTTTTGGATAAGCGCCCTCATTTCATGAAATTTTCATCCACTCTCAAAATGGCGTCGTGGTAACTGGGAGTAGCTACGTGGTAGCTGCGTGTCTACTCCGGTACTGTCTACACAACATCCACCTTCTCTCCACCTAGTGGGCAACTACAGGGTAGCCATTGGGGTAGGTACAGCAGAGTAGCCACATCACTGTATACCTAATAACTGTGTACTTTGTAAGCCCTATCTTGCAGCTACTGCCTCACAATTAGCCCAGTGTGTAGGGCCTACTGTGCAGTAGCTGCTGCCGTAGACATGGAGTAGCTGCCGTATAGGCTACCCGCGAGTAAGAAAATATTATAGTTATGCAGATGCAGATGTAACCTAACAGTTCTAAGATAGAGATGACAGGGCAAATCATCCTGGTAAAAACAATTACTGAAGTTTGGATCCAAAATATTAAAATAGCTTATCATAATTAAGAATATGATTTCTCAGTGTTAGAGCTGACTCTGGTCTATGATCCTGATAATTTAAAGTCTAAGGATGAGTGCACTCAAGAGTTAGAATTGCCTTGAGAAATATTTACTTTTCCACTCTGAACGCTTGGATGGAAAATGGAAATGAAATACTTTTATTTTTATTTTCAGTTTGTTTTTCTTTTTTTTAATCTTTTTTTGTTTATAGGACGACTACCACCACCACCAACAACATCGCCACCGTAAACAACACCAACCCACCACGCCAACACTAACAATGTCCACCACAAAACAACAACATCCACTTCAAAACAACAGTCTGGCAAGAATCTTCATATAAGGAGTCAATTAGGATTGAGTATATGCCTCTCATCAAGTATTGGATTCATTTAGAATAGTCACAGAACCACCATGGTCAGGTCATGGTCAAATCATGGTTGTCATATGCTGTGCATGTGACACCCATGCATTGATCATGTTGTGACCATGCTTATTCCAACCATATTCGATACTCCTATATAAGAGGTATATACTCAATTTCAGTTTCATCTTCCATGGGGTGTATGAGTTTCATCTGGAATAGTCAATTGCTGGCAGTTCTGATGAAATACATCAAATTTTACAAATTGCATCAAAATCACACTTACCCCTTTGCTTCCCTGAATTTTGATAAAGTGAAGACCGAGGTAGCGTACCATCAATGAGTGAGGAAAATGTTCCAGATGAGCAAAATACTTGGGTAAGATCTTCAAGAAGAATGACACATCTACCACCTTCTCTGTCTTGATCATGTAGTGCTTGTTATTGCTGTACAAAAAGAAATTCTTGTTAAAGCAATAATGGCACATTTTTTGAAGAGCGCCCCCTATTTTCAAAAGTTGATATTTTGGCACAGTTACGTTGGTAATTGTCTAGGAAACTATACCTGCGAACAAGAATGCTAAGAAATGCGTATTTATCATAAAATAAGCGATTTTGTAATTAGAATTGGGATCCCAGATTGGACCTAACGGCAGAGCTGGAAATGCTACGTTTATGTCCGTCCATGATGAAATAGTGCCACCTCGAGAAGATAACCTCTAACTTGACTTGTCTGAACCAATAAAACAACTAATTGATGAGCGTAGACACGTACATGGCACTATTTCCCGGCTATTTCACATTGGAAGGCCGTTTCCAGCAGCCGTTGAATTATTATCGGGATCCCAGATAATAATTATTCTAATTACAAAATTCCTTCGTTTGTAACACATAGACATTTTCGAGCTTAAAGGAATTTATTGGTATAAATCTATCGGCACATATATAATGAAATATCCCTAAATATGACGTACCAGATGGTTTGCATGGTCATTGGAGTATTCCTTGCGAAGAAAACATCATTTTCACGAACTTTCGAAGCAGTAGACGATTTAAGGAAGCCGCCACGTTTATTATTTACGCTATTGTTTTGCCACAAGCCATGTTTAGTCTTTCACACCAATTGAAAGATGATCGGTGGTTAGTCAAGTTCTGGCCTGTATGAAAGACTATCACGTTTACTTTTAACATTGGAATTAAAAACGCAGCTTTGATTTAATGTTTTCCTTTAAAATATATAAATTTATCAAAAATGGCATATATTTGTGCCTAATTTTTATAAAGTGAGCCTGGGATTCTTGAGAAATATAGTTTTTAAAATAAATTAGGAAACTCTACATCATACAAAGAAGCACTACTTGGTACATTGAAAAGTACGTAGATTGCTGAACCGCGCATTAGTGGGTTTCGAACACTGATCTCTATACAATGCATTGGAAGCCTGGGCTTCGTAATTGAAGCACTGATGGCCATGTTGGTCATCCAAAAAAGAGCCCAAGCAGGTGGTTAAGAGCCGGTCATTTATATATACAAAATTGTTTCCATTGAAATGTGGATAAGCGACATAACCGGCTCCAGAATCAAGCCAATTCAGTAAGCGCATTGTATTTGCGCTTATGGGATGCATGTCTCTAAAACGTCAAGCACCCTGGATAACTTCTGTTAACAGGTGTCTCTGGATGGTATTGTGTTCGGAGGTAGAACCAAGATGCCGCCTTGCTCCATTCATCTAATATACATTATACTGTTGTGTAGCCAATCCATTGTATAGAGATCAAGTGGTTACAGTGCGAACGGCGATAAAACTAAATATTTACGTACCCCTTTTCAATTTCCACGTTTTTCATGGATTGTTAGTGTTTAGATCACTAAAAACCTTTGTTAATCCCAAAATATAACCTCTAAAACACCCCTCTTACATTTTTCTCATATCTCTGAGGTTTTAAAAAGTGTATTTTTTCTTTGCAATACAAATTCTCAAAATGACTTCGCTCCTAATCCTTTGTGTGCTCAACGAAGTTCAAAAGGAGGAGGCTTGTGGCCACTTGCATGGGATATATGCGCGTATGGGATGTATTTTCGCTGGCTTCTGTTTCGGTATGCATGCGGCGTTGTAAATATACACACGGAATCACCTGGTAGCTTCCATTATCATTGTACATTTGTGTATATTGGTCGGAATAAATCTGGATTTTTTCGCAAGGCTCCAATGGCCATGAAAACATCTGTACGTTTATTTAGAGGGATATCGGATTATAGATGTGCCGATGATTTATACCCATAAATCCGCTTTTAACCATTTCACAGGTATAGGTTACTAGCCAGTTACCCAATTGCACCATGTAAAAAAATCCCGCAATGTTTTTTGGAAAAATTGGGGGGGGGGTCTCTTCAAACAATGTGCTAATATTGCCTTTATTAAACCTTTTTCTACATGTTTTCTTGGTAGAATGCAGATGTCCGGTATCCATTTGTGGTATTCAAACCAATTATTTTTGTGTACTTTTGGAGAAAATTAGATTTTATCATTCCAGTACTACCTTATTTTGAACGTTGAAGTTTCCATTGAAGATAAATGGGAAAATTATATTTTTCTTTAAACTATTTTACAACTCCAAGCCATATTAAAAATATAGTAGTCCCACCGAATGCATTTTTCATCGCCATCAATCTCAGTTTGTTGAATGGGGACAAAGGTATGCATTAGGTCTTCAAGGTCACGCCAGGTAACCAACATGAGGGTACTACCCAGGACCAATTGGTATCCAAGTGTCACAAAGGGTAACATAATGGGTCAACATTTTTCCACCGACACAATATACACGACAGGCCAGATATTACACATACTTTCAATGAAATCCTGTGGCCACTTGCTTCACAGATGACACAAAAGGGCATCAGAATATTATATGAAGCCAGCCCAATAGTCACTATGAGTTACAATATGCTCATCCAACGAGGACACAGTTCAGTGGGTTGTACTGTACATCATTGACATGAACTGACCTTGTGTCATCTGGGTATCATATATCAATACCCCAAATACCAGGGGGTGTATTTTCTAATACACTGGGGAATTGAAGCTACGAACTGTGCCAAGGGATGATTTTACTAGCTCATAGTGATTATTGGTTATCCTGTTTGTCTGCATTTATATGTGACAAATATCACTGGTGTGGAGTCCCGTTGAGGTTGGTAATCAAAAAGAGACCGGACAACAAAAGAACAAATAGGAGGGGAAAATGAATTTATCATTCAGTAGATTACTTGAAACCAACTAATAAACTCATTTTCCCAAACTAACTCCAAAAAAACTTTGTTCTGTTCATTTTTTCACAAGCAATGATACTCTTCTGAGCACACAGCTACCTTAGAGTGCTAATTAAGTGACCATGCCATAATGTACCTGATAAGTTGTGGCGTGTACCCTCGCCGGCGGGTTGTGCGTCATCCTTCGCGCTCACACTTCGTATTACGTATTTGGTAAGTAAACTTTACCAGGCAAATACTGAATACCGAACTGGCTGTTAACCAATGAAAGCACACGCTTCATGTCTCTGAATATAAATTCAAATATTTGACTCCAGCAAAAGTCTAAAATTATGAACAGCTTTCTAAAGATGAGTGTCAATTCTCATCTCAGCTTCACTGAGAATTTTCACTTGTATTCCAAATTAGTATCACTGCATTTTACCATCTCTTACATGATGTTTTTAAAAGGGGATGACCCGATTTAAGTCTATATATTTTTCATCTTGATGGAATGGCCTTCACCCAAACCCCCATCTGTAGAGTTTCACACTGATATTTCAGCCCATTTTGAAGTGAGAGCTAAAAACGTGATTTTGTAATTCCCATAGAGTATTGTGTAAAATTAATATTGGTCGACCAAAATAAGGCACATTTTCGCTCATAACATCCACACCAAACATCCTTTACCCCTAAGATTTCACAGGGCAAATGAGAAAAATAGTAGCTTTCTTCTGATACCAAAATTTTGACCTCTTCCGGTAAAATCTGGGGTCCCTTGGGAGGAGGATATTAGCGATCGGGACCATGGACCTTTAATTTTCAACAATAGAAAATAGTGTTGAATTTTTCTGGAACAGAGAACAACATTACATTACTTTTTACTAAAAAACATTTGTCACGCAAGACCCCAATTTCAATCTTACTCTCACCTAACTTCACATCTTTTATGTCTTAAAGTGAAAGGAGATTTTTTGAGGATACAATTTTCTCTCAAATTGCACTGGATCAGTTGTAGACCACCTACTGAGAACATTTCGAAAGTTTATGGACAAACAAGTACAAAAGAAAACCGCAAACCTTGTTTTGAACTTGCCTGTTATCGTAATCATTCCTATAGAAAACCATGTTTGAATTTCTGTTGTGCACGACAGAAAATACTAAATTATCATCTTATTACATAAGGATGGCGTATTCAGCTTATCCACTTCAGGTGTGATCTAATACATTGGTAAGCATTCCAAATATGCAAAAAAAAGGGTTAAAAAAAAGATGGGGGGGGGCGTTTCTTTCTGGAAATGTCCTATGTCTCTTTAAGGATGAATTACCCCTTCAGGAGGCTAAAAATAGAAACTAAAAATTGAAATGGAGGAAAAAAATACCTTTTTATAGCTTTTTGTTTGATAACAATCATAGCTTCTGTTCTAAAGTTGTGGTCGAAAATGTAACTTCGCAAATTGAAATTTCTTGTGGGATTTCTTATTTATTTTGTTTTCTCAAGCTGTGATATTTAATTTTTTCCACTTTAAAATCAGCTTTTGACCTCTAATTTCCAAATTTGAAAAAATTCAAGCACTTATTTTCTAACTGATAATAAAAGCAAAATGGCATTTTTAAAATATACTAAAACTTTAAAAAAAATTGTTTCTAGACTAAATTGCTGATATCTCAAAAGTGAATTTTGATGAGATGTCATCGTTGTGTCAAGGTGGGATAAAAAGCAAATTAAACATACTAATTGGACTATGCATTGAACCAGAATATTTCCACTAGCCCCATGGAACACGATTTAAGGAGGTCACTGGTCAAGAAAGGAAACAATTGCCAAGTGTGTAGCAATAGAAAGGTATTTTTCCATAATTTTAATTAGTAATTTTTATTTTTAGCCTTCTGAAGGGGCAATTCCACCTTCACAAAAAGGCATCCACTTTTATTTTCATTTTGTTCAAATTTCTTGTGTTCAATCGAAACAAATTTTAAACCTCATTGTCATCAAAAGACTATTGACATATATCAATGCATGGTTATTATTTAATCATATTCCCTGTCTCATACTAAACTTTTATGAATTATATGTGACATGGGACGACGAACTGAGTGGAGAGTTGCCGTATTGAGTTGGTTTTGTGATTGCACGACTGTACCCACAGCAAAAATATCTAAAGTTTTCGGGAAACCATCCGGTAGCCATCAGGTACTTAACCACTAATTTCACAGAATAGTATGTTCCATGGTAATTTCTGACAAATGGCAGGTATTGTACTTTAGTAACTCAAAAGTAAACATATTCTTAGCAAATCTGTGAAAAAATGTTAAAGAAGCTGATTTCAACTGATTTTGGTAGGTAAAGGTGTCAACATTTACCCAAAAAAAAGTGAGTTATCGTATGAGCTCCATCAACAATTGGCACCATTTTTTATCCAAATCGGAGTAATTTTTAAATTTGACCCCTGTACAACTGAAAATGATCCTTTTTATTGATTTTTGCGGTTTTTTTTTTAGCCTTTAATCCAAACGTCGGCGCAGGGATGATTATAAATTATAACTTTTTGGAATCCTTATATGATTTCTATTATTGGGACTTTTTCAAACATGGATGGATCACTTTCAAAAATTTGACCCCTGTTATTGACCTTTGACTCCCGAAAAAAAAAACATTCCCCACCCCCTACGATAACTTGCTTTTTTTTGGTAAATGTTGACACCCATACCTACCAAAATCAGTTGAAAATCGCTTCTTTAAAATTTTTTCACAGATGAAACTTACTCTAGGGATACTACTTATGATCTTCTTGCATTCATTTAACAATATATGGCATGTTTCATGTTAAACCAAAATCTTGATAGGTGTTGAATAATTAATGGGGTTCTCTACACGAGGCACCAGATCCGTATCAATGTGGTACTTCCAAGATCCAGATCTGTGTAGACATGCGTTGGACTGTCTACACAATGCACATTTTCATGCTCTTACAGCGTAAGTTGTGACATTTAAAAACAAATGTAGCAAGTGCACGGATATGCAGGAATGTAAACAAAAACGCGATTTAAGCGTGGCACTGCGCGACACAGTATAAACTGCGCTAGAAGCGCTTTCCTATTCCACACTGCCTGTAGATGCTGTGTGGTAACACGATACACCCATGTAGACAACACACGGGCCTCGGCAGTACCGCATTGATCCACATTAATGCGGATCTGGTGCCTTGTGTAGATCGAGAGCCCCAGTGATACCTCAACTGCCTATCAAAGATTTTGTCTTACCATAGAAAGAAGTTTTGTCCACTTTTTGAGTTGCTTAGGAACTGTAAGAAGACTTGGTGCTCTGGTGAGTTGGGTTGGTCTGGACGTAGAGATTCCTGGTAAAAGTCTTCTGAGATGTCTAGGCTTCTTCTTAGGCATAAGAACACCTTGGGAGCATATGATTTGAATACAAAATGCTGAAAAAAGATTTAGGGATTCAAACATGTTACAGAGTGGTTCATCACAAATCAGCCGCCCGAGCGGTATAAAAATATGCGGACGCATCGGATGCAGAGTTGTTGATTTGTGAAGAACCACTCTGTAACATGTTTGAATCCCTTTCAACAACGAAAATCTGTATGAAAACTTATTAATATTGTGTATAGAGGAACATAATTATTCTCACTTATATCACTAAAATGTTCCCAGTTCGACAAAAGCTTTCCTAGACTAATATTTTTTTTTAAATCTCAAGCAAAACGATAGTTTTGGTTTGTTTGTTGCTTTGCAGTTTGCACCTGGTGTACTTGCGCGTACTCGAAGTTCTAAACGTGACGAACAGCGCGTCGACTTAAGCGACTTAATTGTGCGAGGTGTGTGGACATGGAATATGGACTATAAAGTGCCAAGATGACTTACTTTGTTCGATTCTTGGTTGATCAATTTAGCTTCAATCACCTCTGAAAAGTCGTCTGTTTGGAGATCACACTGAATGAAGAAAAAGAGGATGGAGTAGAGTACACACCACAGAATAAGTTTCCCATTTGTTTATGTGTTAAAACATTCAGGATTTTTTTTTCAGGCTTAAATCTCTATTGTGTATTATAACTACTATTTTTTCTGAAAGTAGTGAAATTTTCCACCCTTCAAACTAAATATAAAGGCAAAAAAAAAAAAAAGAAAAAGAAAAATGTCTTAGTTTCATTTAGCTCAAAACCCCAAGTGCTATGCATTTTTTTAGTCAAAAAAGCTACAGTCACACTTTGTGAAATTTCTTTTTCTGTTGCATTTTTTATCACTTCTTTTAGGGGTGCTCTGTGGTCATTTTTATTTCTTGATCAGTTCTAAAAAACAAAAAAAATTATCTCTTGAAAACCTTAAACAAAAAAGAAATACGGTAAATGTGAATTTTTACACCTTTGTGAGTGGGAAGCCGAGACAACTTTTTTTGTTGGCCAAATATGTTTGTTATTACCAGGTCTTAGTCTATCATTTGAGTGAAATTTCATATTTTGCAAAATGAGCCTCTCTGTCACTTTAATGTGCCAGGTTTTTGTACGAATGGCTAGGTATATAGTTACCGCGTAATACTTGTTTCTTACGGAAGAATGCCCTCCCGGCTCAAAACTAGCTACCATCAATTATTAGCACAGTAGTTAAGTGAGATGGAAGTAGTGAATAGGGCATTGCAATATGCATCATTACTTCAACCAAAAAAAACACAAGTTTGTTTCCCATGGAACTTCTTGGGAAGTGTATGAATGTGCCAAGTAAAGAACACAATACACTTAAATGAACATGATACACTTTCAATATTATTGAATACTGCAAGACACACCTTTTCAACATCTATATTTGCTTCAGGACTCCATGATAGTCCCTCCTGGATACAGGTTGCCAGCTCATACAAACCATGATTCTTGTCTAACTCGACTATCCCTCGTCTACTACGTCTGCGCCGTATCTCTGCCAGCAACTCTGCAAAGCGCCCTCTGGTAGGAGGTCTACTTGTAGCAGGAGTAGGGGTGGACTGCCTGCTTGATTCACTTGCTGCCATTATTGGTGACTATATTTAAAAGAGTGAAAAGACTTAACCCATACCTTTAAGGGGGCACAGTACAAAATGGTCTGCCTATTGAAACGTGCTTTATGCGCTCTCTCGTATCCGTCATATCTTTGCCCCTGCCTTAGCTAAAGCATTGAAATTTGCAGGAGAGGATTTTGAATTCAAGCTCTTTGAAATATCTTCTTTTGAACCTACATCGACAATGTCAGTTTTTTGCAAATTAGATTTGAAAATTACACCGTTTTTTCTAGCTCCTAAGCCCCGTAGAATCGGTGTTTCACAGCGGTTCACTTATGTCGCCGTATCATACCGCCAAGATGCTTTCTCATCCATTTTTTAAATATAAGTTAAATATATATGAATGAATACGCACATGAAGGCCACCAAAAGCAAATCTCTAGGACAAATACCCGCCACAAAACTGCACAAATTATGCTCAAATTCTAGGTTTATAGGAACTATAGCGGTGTTGCACTTTTTGTGGCAGAGGGATTTTGTACTGTGCTCCCTTATTATACCATAAACGGAGGCCTAGCATTGCATTTTATATCCAGAATGGTGAAATTTCCAGAGAATAGGAATTTTCTGAAACAATCCATTCCTCCATTATATAATTATACACATACTAATGAGGGCCTATGTGTTTTAGTGTGCAGTTCATGTTACTGTTTAAGTAGAAATTTCCGCATACAGATATTTTCGCGATTTTAACAGTTTTTCCAAATGTGCGAGAATTTAATTTAACAGTATTAACATCAATGCAATACAAGTCTATTGGAAAAAGTTATTTTCATGAGTTTCTATTTTCACATTTTTATATTCTCGAAATTGGCAAAAATAAAAAACCTCGTCAAAATTTCCACTTATACAGTACTTTTTGGCAACAGCCATAAGTGTATGCTTCTGGGGCTCACCAATCGGAACAAGGCGGTTCTCGAACCACAAGTGTCGCCTGATTGCACGATCACTTGCTTTATGAAGTTTGGCAAATGATTAGAAGAGAACAAAATGCACTGGAGAACAGTGTTATACAAAATTACTGAGTTTGAAGTAAATCGGGCATATTGTTTAGCCAGCAGAGCATTTTAAAAAAGTGTAACCGAAATGTATGAAAAATAAATACATCACGGCCGTTGGACCACTAGTGTCATCTGCCATCGCGGTTTGTGAATGGGGTCAAAGGTGAATGAGGTCACCAAGGTCACATTGGGTCACTGAGGTCACATGGGGTCACCAAGGTCACATGGGGTCACTGAGGTCACATGGGGTCACAAAGGTC
This sequence comes from Ophioderma brevispina, assembly GCA_023653785.1. Classification (NCBI taxonomy): domain Eukaryota; kingdom Metazoa; phylum Echinodermata; class Ophiuroidea; order Amphilepidida; family Ophiodermatidae; genus Ophioderma; species Ophioderma brevispina. The sequence continues at coordinate 55,759 of JAMKCH010076445.1, read as the reverse complement.
GCATGGGTCACAAAGGTCACATGGGGTCACAAAGGTCACATGGGGTCACAAAGGTCACATGGGGTCACCAAGGTCACACAAGGTTTGTTCGAAAACAGTATTGTTTTCTTAAAAAAAAAAAAAAAAAAAAAAAAAAAAAAAAAAAAAAAAACCCCGTCGCATCCCACCCGACCGCTCCCCGGCACACCGATTTGTGAATGGGCTAAATGTAGCGCGAGGTCACCAAGGTCGCACGGATTCACAAGGTTTCACACCACTAATGCTGGTCTCATTCGTTCCTGTACAAAATGGCCGAGATGAAAACGTCATTTTCTCCTCAATGGAACATCTGAGACCTTAAAGCTAACATTCTGCTTGAAGATCATCATATCTCCTACCCAATCAATCATGAAATTAGGGTAGTTATCCCCAAAATTTTCGAGCTACTGGACCGCAAAGACTGGCATGCACCGTGGATCCTGGAGGTCACAGCACTTTTTCAGTCAGGTGTTCCCTGTAAGAATACGGTTAAAATTCGTTTGTCGGATCAAAATAACATATCAATGACAACCTTTTTTGATATTCCTACAGATTTTATACTTAATATTGATAGCAACCATGATTTGCAACCCAGATTTCGCCTTTTCTCTCAGTTTTAGGGTATACTTAGGCGAGGGTCACCCAAAAAAAAACGCCTCATTTGCAGTGGGGGCTGGACTTGCCTGTTTCTCAAGTTATTTACTGGTGTGAATCCTATAGAGACCTCAGATTTCTAAATTTATGCATTTCATGTCTATTTGAAACTCCATATTCTGCTATCTACTGAAGATTTCTTAGATAGGGCTCACCAAAAAATTAGCTCAATTAGCTCATTTGCATATGTAATTCGCCCGAAATATGCCCAACATCAAATCAGGTCGAGAACTCTTTAACCCGCTTCCTTCCACCAAGTTACATTATTATACGCCTTACGGAACTCCAGATAACTTGCACACAAGGCTTGCAGGGAAAGGGTTGTCATTTTGACTGGCCAAAATAAGCTAATTAATATTCATGAATATGCAAATAATGCAGCCAAAAGCTACACATAATATTTTGGCACCTCACTTTATCACCCTACCAAGTGTGAAGTAATCGGGATTAGCGTTTAGCCAGCAGAGCATTTCAAAAAAGGTTAACCGAAATGTCTGAAAAATATGTAAATAAGCTAATTAATTAAAATTCATGAATATGCAAATAATGCAGCCAAAAGCTACATATAATATTGCGGCACCTCACTCTATCATCCTATCAAGTTTGAAGTAAATCGGGGATAGCGTTTAGCCTCCAGAGCATTTTTAAAAAGGTTAAAGGAGTCATACGGACGGACATACGGACACACAGAAATTTTGACTATTATGTGCCTCCATGAACATTCTTTCAGGCGACACAAAAATGTTGCCAAAGCTCTCCAGTTGGACATGCCAATTAAATCAAACTCTGATGGGTAGCTATGGGTATTCTGGTCTCACTGCATATCTTCCCTGGAGCAGAGAAAACCTTCGTAATTTTAACCTCTGAACCTTTAACCATAGGTCATAGAATGGTAAACCTGTCAACTTTACAAAAGACAACTATTTGTATCACTTGTACATATGTTTCAAGGCTGACACCTTTTGATTGTTTATTCTTTAGGCTAACCATAGGTTAAAGAGTTGTTACCATTGACTTTGTAAATGATTGAAAGAAACAAACATAATTGTATATACTTGTTTCATTTTGACTTTTTAAATTTGACCCTTTTGACCTTAGTCTTTGTCAAAGATAACTCAAAATTTGGTCCATTAACCGTGACAAGATCGGCGGAGGCGTGTCAAGGGCAAAGCCCTCAGCTGAGTGGAGCAAGGCTTTTTGCATAAATAGTTCTGTGCAAGCATAATGTGTCAATCAAAGTATTATGTGGTCATCATATGGGAGATTGTATCTACTAATTAATTGCTTGTGCCAACTTTATCCAGGGCCGTACGCAGGATTTATTATTTTTTTGGGGGGTGCAGAACTAAAATGGTCCTTTCTTGATTTTTTGAACATCTCATCACCAAAAAGTGGACTTTCTTGTCAAAATTTCTCTAAATTTTGGACCTTTTTATCAAAAAAAAAATCAGCATAAAGTGGACCTTTTGCCCTTTTTGTGGAATATGGGGGGGGGGGGCTTTAAAGATGCAAAGGCACTATCAGTGATTTGCCAATTCAGAAAAAATAATGACAATTTTGCATGTTTGCAAAAAGTACAGGCATCCTAACATACCCTGCAAGTGATAAGACTGAAAACAACCTGATAAAGCATTTGGTTCTCAATTATTTTAGCTAAAGGGCCAGAGAATGCTGTACATATTTGAAAGTTCCCTACTTGAGAGCCAAATACACCTGAAATCTTATGTTTACCTTTATATTTTGAGCAAGTCAAGGGCCAAAAATCAAAGGTTGGCGGGCCGGATTTGGTTCGCAGGCCACCTATTGAGAACCCCTGTGATAAAGAAAAATAGACTATTTCAGTCATTACTCTCTGTACAGACATTTACTACAATGCATAATTAAATGGCGATTCAGATCTTTGAACTGTTTTTTTTTCTTTCCTCTTCATTTTGGAAAAAAAAAAATTATACGAATCCTACAGACTATAAGCCTTCACTTTTAGGTTACCCCTGCAAATTTCGAATATCTGACTCTTTTGGGTGGATCACTGACTGTGCCTTTAAAACCAATGCATCCAAAACTACAGGGTGAGTCAAAAAAAACTTGACCCTGATTGTGTCCGCCATTTTGAATTTTGAAGTAAAATATATCTAACATATTTGGTATCATCTGAAAGCTGGGTTCATTATCTTTAATTTACTGCAAAGATCATTCACAACGGTTAGGTATAGACCGAGCTACAGTCGTTTGAATCAAGTAGTCGGTTTTCTGCTCTGTCCACGGATTCGCATTGAAATGAACGGCGTTCAGCGATGGAAATCAGTGTCCAGAAGAAGATCAGGCTATTTATTCACTGCAGATTCTTGATTCGAAAGACTGTTGCTCAGCCTATACTTAACCGATTGCAATGATCTTTGCAGCAAATTAAAGATAATGAAATAAGCTTTCCGCAGATAACACATATGTTAGATATTTATTATTTAAAAATTCAAAATGGCGGACACAATCAGGGTCAAGTTTTTTTGACTCACCCTGTATAAGGATAATACAATGATGCAGAAACTTACCTATGGCATTTCTTTCAGTTGCAAAATCTTTGTCAATAAAATGGAAGCATGCAGGGTTTAGGGATTCTCGTCGACACATACACAAACAGACAACAGTTAAATTAATCATCAAGTATCAGAGTTGTACAGCCAGGTTTATGGAAGCCATCATGCTGCTGGAGATCATTAATGAGGAGTTGTAATGCAGGTTTCCATGCTTGAGAGATTATGTCAATTCCACTTCAATCTACTTGGTATGGTTTTGCTGTCTTCACCACTTGCGCTGTATGTCAATATTTTCAAATCATTATTATCTCAAGTTCCATGCATAAGTAGAAATATATTACAACTTCCTACTTAATACATTACTTGAATATATATATGTGTGAGCCTGTAAATGAACTCATGCATAGAGCACGTTGCCACAGACTCTAACACACTACATTTTGCTTAAAGGTGCAAAAAGAAATTCCAAATAACAGGTGTCCCTAAATAATTGAAAATTCGAATTTTGGCACTGGTGTAAAGCTTTCTATCAAAAATATCCCCATTTGAAAGGATTAAGCTGAGAACTGTTTCTTTGGTACCAAAATTGTGAAATTATCATTTCGTACAGGAACAAATATGAAATATTGAAATATAAACATATACAAATCACCTTTTGTTTTCATTTTAAGTTATTTCTGTTACCAATAAAAGGTAGGGAATCAATTGAGTGTCTGATCTATATTATTAAAACGCAACTTTGCATGGTTAGCGCCATCGGATTGGGATTTTTATTGAGTTTCCTCCTTTTTCCATCGTAGCACTGGCAGTCCACGCCCAATCATAATTTTGCTTAAACACTTGCTGATTTGCCAACAACCAGTATGTTATGCAATGGTGACTCCATGGTGATCACACACATCGCACATGACCGCGGTGTGCACGCATCGTCATGCCACGCACATACGATTCGCATGATTGTCTGTACGCCTGTGCTATGCATCCCCGTTGGTATGCAACTGGAAGAGAATGGTTAGAGAGAGATGCCGGCCGAGAAAGAGAGTGGTCAAGAGAGAGGGGAGAAAGAGAGAGGGGAGAAAGAGAGAGGGGAGGGAGAAAGAGGGGAGAGAGAGATAGGAAGGAGAGAGAGAGAGAGAGACCGACTGAGACAGAAAATGTAGGCCTAATTTGTAGAGGGAGAAATGTTGAAAGAGAGAGAGAAAAAAAGAGACAAAGGGAGAAAGAGGAGAGGGAGAGGTGGTCAAGAGAGAGAGAGATGGAATGAGAGAAAATGCAATTTGTAGAGGGGAAAATGTTGAGGGATATAGAAAGAGAGAGAGGAAGAGATGGTCATACAGAAAAAGAGAGAAGAGGGAGAAAAGCAAGAGAAAGAATAATGGACGAGTATTGAGAGGGGGGAAGCCAGATGAGAGAAAAAGCAAGAAAAAAGGAATAGAAGTGAAGTAAACAAAACAAACCGGACAAAAAGCAGAGAAGGAAATAAAAGAAAGAAAAGGTGAGAGACAGAGGTAAAAATGAAATTTGTATGGGTCTTTGGGTGACACATAAGAGAAAATGTACTTTATAGAGGGGGAAATGTTGAGGCACATAGAAAGAGTGAGAGGGGAGAGATGGTCATACAGAAAGAGAGAAGAGAGTGAGAGATGGTTGAAGGAGATGGAATGAGAGAGAAAACGTGATTAGTAGAGGGGGAAATGTTGAGGGATACAGATACAAAAAGAAAACTGGAAGGAGGAAGCCAGAGGAGGGTCATAAACTGCATGTTGATGGGAACTTTATATTTATAACTTTTTTTATGGTGAAATATGAATGGTAGAATGTAAAATGTAATTTGGTAGTGTGCATGCAGGGGGAGTAAGTAAATTTTAGTCTAGTTTGGGTGTAAATATATTCAGTGTGTAAACCTGTAGACAATTTTGTTATTTTAGATTTTGAATAACATTTTGTATTGTCCATTTTTTATATTTGTGACATGTGAGATTGAATAATAATAATAAAAAAAACCTTTATATGGGAGTTTGGAGAAAATATATGGGGGTTAGCACATGGGGAATACTTTTGAGATAAAAAGGTTGAACACTGAAAAGATATATGGGATGAAATAATAACGTTTTATTATTTAGAAAATGAGAACTATGACTACAGGGTTAAAAATGATAAATAACGCATCATGTTATTTCGCTTTGGTTCTGGTGTGATGGAAACTATGGGTTATGACATGGGATAGGAGAAGTTTTGAGAAGAAGATGATTAAAAATAAAATGTATGGAAAGTTATACAGGATTAAATATTGACGTTTTCTTAGAAACTGGTAACTACATACAGGATACGACGGTAACTACAGGAACTTGAGTTATTAAATTAAAAGTGTTAAGAATGATATGATTCGGGTAATTTATTACAGGAGTTTGAGGTGGTGTCGCCGCAATATCAGTGATCGCTTCCATTTCAGTGATCGCTCCCGTTCACTCAGCTAGCGGGAGCCCGCACGAAGCACGGGCCTCCCGCTAGTCTATATGAAATCACTACATATCACAGAAAATAGGGATGACTTAAAATTTCTTGTTGCACCTTTAAATTTGGGCATTTCTTTTTTATTTCTAAAATATCATGCTAATCTTTTGCAAAACTTAACCAAACCAGTGAAAACTGCAAAGGTTTTTTATATGAAAGCAGAGATTTGTGTTAAACTCAATATGTTATTTCTTATCTAGTTCAAACTTAAGAGGTATTTTAGCTGTATTATTTTTTTTGCAATTATTATAGTTTGAAATATAAGAGTAATAAGCCCTATTCTTACTAGCACTTAAATGTAATCATTTATTTTTAAGAATGGTGTACGATTGGGTAAAGAATTATTTTAAAAATGCCCAAATTAAAAATTCTTAAATATTCCAAGGCCCTTCGAAATTCCTGAAACTTAAAAGTTTCCCAAATTCCTAGAGAAGTTGCACACCTTTACAACCCTAAATGTACATATAAATAAGTAAAATATTGTTTTATGCACTGTAATTTACCCAGTAGAACTCATTAGGGAGTTTAGGTTTATAATCAATAATGCAATATTCCTAATTTGCAATCTAGCATGTTCAAAATGCAACTTGTTGCACTATGAGTGTTTCCAATTCAACTATTTAGTGACAATTGAAAAATACATCAAACATCAATGAACATGGTACTGGACTCACTTCAAGACAAAATTTTGGAATAAAAATGAACATGTTCAATCAAGACTTATGTCTAGGCTAAATCTGCTATCAGAAGCGTAATTGACATTTTTTGTTTCCATGGTAATTGTTATTGAAATCATGGCATCGCTTGTGCCTTTAATTAGCAATTCATAAACACAAAAATCAAAACATCAATGAGGACTTGTATTTCAATTACTCAGCCCACACATTGATTTTAATTATAGTCTGATTTTATTATTTGTGTCACTGCACTGCATGCACATTGTGGGGTATGCTTTATTTGGAGGGGATGTGTCCCTACCACACAGCTGTTTGAAAGTCTCATTTATTAAAACGAGAATAAAACAAAAAATATCAATGGCGACACACTTTTGGCAACTAATTTTGAGTATTTATTTTACTAACTACATCCTGTGTAAATTTGAAATTCATTGTGGGCAAGTACAATTTTTCATATAAAAACCTTCACCTAGTTTTTTACACGTTTTCTATGGGAAAATGGAATATATAGGGCACTATAACATACAAATTATGACATTTGTAGGCCTATATGGCAAGACTTCCGCAATGGATTCTTCTTATTTTTGTGGAGGTAATAGCTCTTGCATGTCTCTACTTACATCAGTTGTCAAAATTGTTTTGCCATTTCTTAAAATTGCTCTAAAAATAAAAGAGACAATTTGCATGGGGTCAAACAGCTGTGACCAAAATTTTTAAAAAAAGATATGTCGTAGAGTAGATTAAGGGCAATTTTTCTGTTATTGCGGATTAAAGCTTCAAAATATTGTCTAATTTGAAATTTAAAAAATCATGATTCCCTTTGAGTTAACTCTTTAATTATTATCATGATCCTTTGTGCAAAAGGTGAAATACAAATTTGCTAAGTTATGCCTGTATGTTCAAATTTGGTGCCTTGTCATCAACCATTCCATCTATCATCATTTTCACTTTAAGAGGCATTGATCAATAAGTCATGCTCTTATATTTATATGTATACATATGTACAACACTGCATATATCTTTAATGCTCATTACCGTAATAGTCCCTGGTTCCCTCGGATCAAATCTTATGATTGGCATTTAACCTTTAAACTTAAACCCCCTGAGGTCTACTAATTTTCTTTCAGTATCCTGATTGGGGGGCCATTTAGCATTTGAATATCCTGATATAACCTCTGAGTGCCAATCACAAGACCTATAATCTGTAGAAACCAAGTTTTCTTACCATGTCCCCGATTGGCTATATACATTATATAATTCAATGTATAAGCAATAAAATCAGCTGGCAGACCTCAGGGGGTTAAAAGCATGTGAAGGGCCATTCTTCGGGAAGTGACACACATGACCAAATTTCATTTGCCTTCCATGACAAAACAACCAATCTAGCGAAAGTGAAAACATTATTTTTGGTTAGGTTTGGACAAAAGCTAAAGGAAAACAATGTTTCCACCTTCCCTACATTGGTTGTTTTGTCATGGGAGGCAAATGGGAGGCAAAATTCGGTCACGTGTGTGACTTCCCAAAGAATGGCCCTGAAGCAGTGCAAAAATGTTGGCATCAATCCATGTCCCTTAAAAGTTGTATTAATTTTCCTAAAAAATACAGCGTTCACAGAATGCATGTGTCATCTGCCGTTGTGGTTTGTGAATAGGGACAAAGGTCACATGAGGTGACCAACACATGGGACACTATGCACATGTTAATTATGGTCACATGAGGTCACCATGGTCACATGAGGTCGCCAACGTGTGGGACACTGCCCACAAAATTGCTGGAGTATATTTGGCCACATGTAATTAGTCACGCTATCATGGACCAATACGCCGATGGACACAAAGTGAAGTCAACTCACATGTAAGGATTTTTTATGCAAAAAATTGGACTTTTGATATCAAATAGGGAGGTGCGATTTGTTTATATATTTTGAAGAAATCACTGATAGCAGCTTTAACCTCTAGTTTTTCTGGGACAGGGTGGTCCGATGGGGGGGGGCATATTTTGGAAACTAAATTTTTGGAGATTTTTGTAGATTAAAAATATTTTTGAAGACTAAAAATTTTCTAGACCAATTTTAGGAGAGCATATTTTGAAGATCATATTTTTGAAAATATTATTTGTGTAGTAGGTCTATTAAAAACATTTTGCTACATTTACATATTTACTGGTGTTTATGTCTTTTTCTAGGAAGATTGAGGGAACAGGTAAATTGTATTGTGGTGTAATTTTCAGGATTGTATGTTTACTACAATATTAAACTTGTGGTATTGCTCTTTTTAAAGAGACACTGGCACATTTGAAAAATAGTGCGCCCTCAAGATTTTTCAAAATCGATATTTTTGCATGGTTGTAAAGCTTTTATATACAAAATTCCTCACCCGAAAAGATTAAGACCAAATCAGCTTCCTTATGGGTAAACAGAACGATTTTATAATTTAACGTCGCCGGCGACGCTAAATTCAGCAGACGACGAAAATGGCTTTTAACACAAGAACACGCACTCCATATGCATGTTTCTCACGCTATGCACACTGTTTGACTGGTCTATAACCTTTGTGGTTTTAATATCAATGAGTACGAGTCAAAAATATTCATGTAATATACACATTTGTTGATTAAAATTATGGGAAACTTAAAAGTTGGCCTACAAATTACCTGGATGTCTTTATCCTCATATCAATGTCCCTATCTGTTTTGGGGTATGTTATTTTTATGTATAAAATATATATCTGTTCTTCCAATGGCCTAGACTATCATTTGAGAGCAAATTGAAGAAATTTCATATTTTGTGAAAATGTGCCAGTTCCGCTTTAATCTTGAGTTTTCAAGGTTGTGGGTGGGTGGGTGGGTGCTGCAGCAAAATGGCTGGTTTAACGGCTAAAATTATAAAAACTACACTTTTTGAAAACTGCACAGATTATCATTTCAGATATCTAAATAAATACATAAATATTGTTTTCATCTCATGAGCCTATAGCTTGAACATTTTCCAATTTCCGAAAACATGGTCTTCAATCTTTCAATGAGAGGACGTAAATGGTTGCCATGGAAATGGGAGTTATTGCCAATTAAGCTGTAATCAAACAGTCTATAGCTTATAAAACATTTAGATTTATTATGAATGGTTTTTATTTCTAGGCCAGTATTGGTAATCTATATGAAAACTTTGATGTCCATACAGTTCATTCAAAAGAACAAGGCCAAATGGGGATAACTTGGGTAAAGATTATTAAAATGTTCTTTTTCTGGGTAAGGTGAGTAAATGAAGCCTAAATAGTTTTAAAATTTGAAATCACCAAATGACTGTCAATACCTAGGCATTCACTTGTCAGGCCACATCTAGAGTATGGCAGCCTGGGATCCTTATGTTAAGAACATCAGTGGAAAAGATCCGACATAGAGCAGTACGCTTTGCCCAAAGTAATTATATCAGATTTCAAGCATCTCCCAGATGTTAACTACACTTGGATGGCACAGCCTCTAAGCTCTTCATAAAGTTTATAGTCTGACATATTTATATGATCAATAATGACCAGATTAGTATTCCAAAAGACAATATCCAACCTAAGATTAACCCTATTCCACTTGGGCAATTTTAGCCATTTTTCACTGTATTATCAAAGTCATCTGCAATTTCATTTTGTCTAGAATCCCATCGAAGCGATTAAAGACACTATCAGTGATTTGCTAAATCAGCAAATCGAAAAAATCATCAAAAATCAGATTTTTGCATGTATGTAAGAAGTACAGGTATCCTAACATACCCTGCAAATGATAAGACCAGAAGCAACCTAATAAGGACAGAATCAGAGATTGTAGTCATTACTGTCCGAACGGACATTTACTACAACACATAATTGAATGGAGAATCGTATCTTAGAACACTGCCGTTTTCTTCCCTTTCTGTCAATTCTACAGCTGAAAAAGGTAATAATGAGGATTCCACAGACTTATCCTTCACTTTGAAGCTATTCCTGCAAATTTCAAATATTTTTCAAATCACTGACAGTGTCTTTAATTATCACTTATATATCACTGGAAAGGGTATGGACTAAGGATTAAAATTTCATAATATTGTTATGCAAATTACATGCATTATATGCTAAAGAGCTCATAAATAATTTGGTGATGCACAAATTTGGCCAAAAAAGTAGGTTTCTAGTAAGCTGTATGAAACCTCTGCCCATGTTTCTCTATGCTTAAATAGCAAATATGGTGTCATTTCCTACATAAAAAAGAAACGGGTGGATGTGATATTTTGTTCAAATTTTATGACTATTTTAGTGTATTTTGACCAATATTAGGCTAAAACTGATGAAATTTGGCAATTGTGACTCTTAAAATCATATTTTTAAATACAAATCAACATGGTAGTGTGAATTTATGAACAACTTCAAACAAACCCCCCAACAAAAAAAATCCAAATACAAAATCGTAAGAAATTAAGGTCCGGCTGGGAACATGGAGTACGGGCCTCCTTTTACATTTGAGCCCCGAGGACCAGGTTTATTCAATTTTTATTGGTGCCGTATTGTTTATGTACAGGCTCGCTATGACCTGGGCCCAGGGTCAATTACCCCCTTTGACCCCCCTTCTTGGTGGTGCTGCTGATTCGGCCCAGGGTCAATTACCCCCTTTGGGCCCAGGGTCAATTACCCCCTTTGACCCCCCTTCTTGGTGGTGCTGCTGATTACTGGAACAATCTTCCACAAATTGTAGTCTCCTAACCATCCAAAGATGCATTTAAAGGCACTATCAGTATCAGTGATTTGATAAATCAGAAAATCGAAAAAATCATCAAAAATCAGATTTTTGCATGTATGTAACAGCAAGTACAGGTATCCTAACATACCCTGCAAATGATAAGGCCAGAAGCAACCTAATATGGACAAAATCTGAAATTTTAGTCATTACTGTCAATACAGACACTTACTACAACACGTAATTGAATGGAGAATCGTATCTTGGATCACTGTCGTTTTCTTCCTTTCTGTCAATTCTATAGTTGGAAAAAGTAACTAAAAAAAAAAAAAAAAAAAATACATTTGAGCCCCGAGGACCAGGTTTATTCAATTTTTATTGGTGCCGTATTGTTTATGTACAGGCTCGCTATGACCTGGGCCCAGGGTCAATTACCCCCTTTGACCCCCCTTCTTGGTGGTGCTGCTGATTCGGCCCAGGGTCAATTACCCCCTTTGACCCCCGGGTCAATTACCCCCTTTGACCCCCCTTCTCGGTGGTGCTGCTGATTACTGGAACAATCTTCCACAAATTGTAGTCTCCTAACCAGATTTTTGCATGTATGTAACAGCAAGTACAGGTATCCTAACATACCCTGCAAATGATAAGGCCAGAAGCAACCTAATATGGACAAAATCTGAAATTTTAGTCATTACTGTCAATACAGACACTTACTACAACACGTAATTGAATGGAGAATCGTATCTTGGATCACTGTCGTTTTCTTCCTTTCTGTCAATTCTATAGTTGGAAAAAGTAACTTGTGAGAATTCTACAGACTTATCCTTCACTTTTAAGTTATTCCTGCAAATTTCAAATATTTTTACCCTTTCTGATAAATCACTGATAGTGTCTTTAAACAATAATAGCATTATTCCAAGCAAGCCCATACATTTACTACAACTCTAAATGCCATTTGAATCTAGGAAAGTCTAACCGTAAATCAGTAAATCTCGAGCGATCATTCAAAGCACTGGCGTACGCACATTTGCGTACAAAGGCGGTTCGCAAATATACATGCAAAACAGGTGTTTGAACGTGATGACGTCACTGACTCGAGGAAGGTTAATGGAGTATAAATACCACAAAATACCAATTACTTGATTCATTGATGGAGTCTATATGAACACAAGTATGCTACAGGAACCACAGAATACCAGAACGGTGGCAGAGTGTGGTATGTGGGGGTGCTGAAGTCTGTTTTAACTACTATCAGCTTTAAAGGGGGATGACCCGATTTAAGTCTATAAATTTTTCAACTTGATAGAATGGCCTTCACCCAAAAACCCTATTTGTAAAGTTTCGCGATATTTCAACCCGTTTTGAAGTGAGAGGTAAAATCATGATTTTTCTAGAGTACTGTGTAAATTAATTGGTCGACCAAAATGGTGCATATTTTCGCTCATAACATCCAAACCAAACATCCTTTAGCCCTAAGATTGCACAGGGTAAATGAGAAAAGTAGTAGCTTTCTTCTGATACCAAAATTTTGACCACTTCCGGTAAAATCTGGGGTCCCTGGGGACGAGGCTATTAGCGATCGGACCATGGACTAACTCCACTGGTCAGTAGCATGTCACCTTTTGATATATATAACAAAGCATGTAGCCTCAATGTCTTGCCCACCTGAAGTTAACCTAATTAAACCTTACCTCTAGAAATTGCAGCAACAGGGATTTTCAAAGTTCAGAAAAATAGACAGTTTCCATAATATGCCTGATCATGGTACATCATCCAACATATCACCAACATGGCACAACAGTAGGGTCCTGTCACTGTATTAGCTTGTATTGATTCTCACTTGCTCTGATTGATTGCTGTCCTCATATCAGGAGTCACTGTGTTTGAACAATTAATGGAACACCACACATGTTTACACATGGTTCTATCTAATCAATAGTTGTGTACAACACAGTGCTATGGCAGCAGCAAAGATAGCTGGACTGATCCATTTTGAACAGAGGGGAATGAAGTAATCATTAGTACAAACTTATTATCAGACATCAACTTGAAGCAATATTATAAACATTTTGGGTTTGTATAAGTCACTATTAAATAGATTATCAAGTTTGAGGAGTCTATTAAGTGTTGAAAATATCGGATCCAAACCATGATAAATCAAACTTTGATCGAATGATTTACGTGTGTAAGGGGGGGGACACAACATTGTTTTTCGTACGCCATTTTTAACCGTAAATTGCTTTTGCCCAAAATTTTATGTAATTGCCTAAATATCAGTTGCGCATGTTTTGGCAGGACGCCATGGCTTTATTATGCTAATTAATAAAAATTTGTTTTGCCCCTTAAATCGTACTGGAGTAACTTTTTTTAATTTTTATTTCAGCAATGTAAATGTATTTATATGTTCTCCTATTATGAGCCAAATTTTATGGAAAAAGTCCTTTGGGAAAGTGGTTTTTCATTTTTGGCGGGGGAATTGGGTGCACGTTGCAAAATCGGTTTTTGGACCGCCATTTTGAATCGGTACAACCGATTTCATTTTTTTCCCCCCCGTTTATGTGGTCGTGTTATGTACGCCAGCAATGACCAGAGTTTGGTAAAAAAATCCTGGAGGGACACACCCTTATACACAAACGGGAGTGCCCCAGACCTATACACGTAAGTGTTATTAATCTTGTTGAAGAATTGTCTATAGAAGCTATATTCTGTTAAAAAATTGTCAAAAATAGAAAATTTTGCCGGACCTACTGCTATATATGACACACACATATCTACCAGTGTATGGGGTTGTTGTCCGCAAATGTACCTAAAAGTAAACATTGTGTCCAAAAATTTAAAAAAAATAATAAAAATCAGATCTTTTGCATTGTAAACAAGGATAGGTATCCTAACATACTCTGCAAGTGAAGTCTAAAAAGCAAACCTAATAAGGACAGTGATATTTAGTCAGTACTGTTTGTGCGGAACTTATACAAATGTAATGAATGGGGATTCAATCTCTTTGAGCCATGGTGTTTTCTTCTTTGTTCTGTCAATTTTTCAGTGTAAAATATACCTTATGAGAGTCCAAAAGATTATCTTCACTTTAAGCTATTCTGCAAATTTAAATATTTTTAGAATCACTGTAGTGTTTAAATAGAATTTATAAATACTTCTTGTTAAGTTTTGTTCAATGGTGATCTCTATTGGGAAAGAGATAAGAACTATATTAATTTTCTACCTTAATTTTCTGAAAATTATCCTTAGCGGTCTATGGGGGTAAATTGAAACCTGCATTACACCCTGATACCATGTAGTAATGGAGCAATAGCGTTTTGTAATTAGAAAAATAAGCACATCTGAAATTTAAAAAAACAAAACTGGGGTGCATGGGACAGATGCTCCCAAAATTCCAAAAAGTCCATAAAAAACACCCAAAAGAGTCAAAAAGGCCAAAAATGAGAAGGTTCATGCTTATTTCGCCTAAGAGTTAATATTCCAGTGAAAAAGGCCCACTTTTGCCAAATTTGGCGAATTTGGGAACACTTTTTGTCAAATTTGGGCGAATAGTTCCCCTTAAAAAAAAAATCTGCCCCCCCAAAAAAAATCCTGGGTCTGGGTGGGCCCATGTAATCTTCTTTCAGTTTTATAAACAGAACTTTCAAAAATCAGGTATTATTTTTCATACCACTATTGTTAAAATCATTACTTGAAATGTTTCAATTTTTCTCAAGAAATTGAACATTTAGGCTGATATTCTGAAAGGGAGACTAACTTTAGACCTGGGTTTAAACCAGGGTTAGTCCAACATGAGTGGACCTTTTTTCCTTCCAACATGCTCTAAAAATATGCTATTATACAAATATTGACTGCTCATGAGGGAAATGGTTCAAAATAACTACCCGAGGTGACTGGAGACCGTGGGCCTACTATTTTCCCAGGGACCGAAGGTTGAGGGGAAAATAGTAGGCCCACGGTCTCCAGTCACCGAGGGGAGGTATTTTGCACCATTTCACGAATATAGAGCAGTCAATATTTTGTTTTATACAACATATAAAAATATTTCTGTCATTTGAAAAACTTGCTAACTTCTTGTCGAGATCAGCTGCCACTTTTTTTTTTTTTTTTTTTTTTCCCCTCCCCGACACCCACCCCTCCCCACACCCCACCCCATCCTCTCCCTTGCATATCCAATGCACCGTTTCAGCGATACAGCAATTATGCATATTTAATTAGATCAATTGAATCAAGAAATGCCCCTTTAATTGGCCCACAAGCACTTTGACCCAATTACAATTCGCACAAAAGATGTAGGGCAGAGTGGTCTTTCACATAGCGAAGGAATTTGGTATATCCGATGTACCGTTTTAACGATACAGCAGTTATGCATATTTAATTAGCTTATTTGCATACCTGTGCCGCATATATCACACACTTTCAAATGGCAAAGAAGATGCGCACCACGATAGGCTTTCATGCAGTGAAGGAATTTTGCGTATCCGATGCACCGTTTAAAAAATATAGCGATTACGCTGATTTTTGCATATTAATTAGCTCATTTGCATATGTAATTTGCCCAAAATACGCCCAAAATCTAATCAGGTCGAGAACTCTTCACCCCGCTTCCTTCCACCAAGTCACATCATTCTACGCCTTACAAAACTCCATAAAACTTGTACTAAAGCCTTGTGGGAAAATTTTTCTTAGATTATGCAAATTAGATACTATATCATGTTTTATGCCCAAATCTATCATGTCGAGAACGCATCAATCCGCGCTTTCCACAAGTTCCATCATCGTAGCCCTACGGACTCAACAATCTGGTTGAATTTTTTTGGCAATTTGACCTTTTTCCCTTGACCCTTTTGTTTCCTACCCCTGTCCGACCTAGGGGAGGACCCTGGTGAAATGAATTTACATGTTCGTAAGGGGGGGGGTTTCCCTTCCTACAATCCACCCAGTTTTGGCTATTCTAGCTCATCCAAAAAAAATATGCCCAAATTTATCAGGGTTAACATTTGTATTATGGACATACGCACTATGTATGGACCCATTTTTATAGTCCCCCCTCCCGAACAAAAAAAGGTCATTGGTTTGAAGTGGTGAAATGGGGTTCATCTTCAGTACTAGTAACACCATTTTGTTTTTGAAAGGGGATTATTGAGTAATGGGAAGCCAAATAGTGAATTATGTGGATCAATGGCACTGGTCCTGCCATACTAAAGCAATATTAGCACCTTTTTTTGAAAGGGCGCGCCCCAATTTTTCAAAATTTGAGATTTTTACACGGTTGGCAGTTGGTAAATGCTAGTAAACTATACCTTGCATGGTTAAGCTCGAAAATGGCTAAAGTTGTCACAACGAAGGAATTTTTGAACTAGAATAAATTATTATCGCGGTGATCCCCGATAATCTTCAAGCCACGGCTTGGCTGAAAACGGCCTTCCAATGTAAATGAGCTGAAATAGCGCCATGTTACGTGTCTACGCTCGTCCCCAATTTTATTTTTTTTTTGTTTTAATAGTTCGGCAAGTCAAGTTAGAGGTTTTTTCTTCTCTCGAGTTGGCACTATTTCATCATGGACGACATAAACTATCCCCACCCATATTTCCATCTCTGCCGTTCAGTACAATCTGGGTCTCCAATTCCTACTTACACAATCACTTTTATTTTTGGTGATAAATACGCATTTTTTAGCCATCTCCGTTCGCGAGGTTCTCGTTTCCTAGACAATTACCAACGTAACGGTGTCAAATATCAAATTTTGAACATTTGGGCGTCTCTTCAAAAATGTTCCATTTGCTTTAAACAAACATATTTGAAAAAAATTGAAAGTTAAAGTTGATCCAAAAAATGGGGGGGGGGCTGTGTACTGATATAACACTCTGGCATACTCTGAAACATGGGTTTCATTGGTTCAATGGAAAAAAGTAGTCACTGGGTATTGGGATGGTCAAAAAGGGGTCATTCGACTTACATTAAAACGCGTGCATTATCCCCCCCATTTCACATTGAGATGTGTTTTATTTTTTTTATATTCACAAATATTTGCAATTTTGAGAATAAAACAGGAGGTTTTTCTCGACCACAAGTCCTCGCTCTTTCGAGTATAGCTGTAACAAAGAGCAGCACACCAGCTTGGCTAAACTGTACAAGTACCGAGTGTTCCCCACGAGTTGTGCAAGCATATACAGTGGAGATGGCAGATAGCCCCTCCCCACAGCCCCACCTCCCTCCCCAACGCCCCCACCCCTCCCCCTTAAAAAAACAACCCCACCCCCTCACCACCATCCCCCACCCCCACCCGCCCTACCACACCCCACCGCAACCTAACCCCACTCTTACCCCCCACCTCCCCTGCCCACCCTGCACCACCACCACCCCTCCCCACACCCCCAACACCTCACCCCCCGCCCCACCCCCCACCCCCTCCCCACCCCCACCATTCTCACCCCCCCCCCCCCCACCCCTCCACACCCCTCCCCACCCCACCCCCACCCTCCCTCAACCCCCTCAAACGACCCCACCCCTCTCCCAACACCTCTCAACACACCCCACCCCCCTCCCCAACATCCCGAACACCCACCCTCAACACCCCCCCCCTCGCCCGAATTCCCCACACCCCTCCCCAACACCCCACCCCCCTCCCCAACACCACCCTCACCACCCCACCCCCCCCAACAGGCCCTTCACCACCCCACATGATCCCCTCCCCAACCCCGTCTTCACACTCCACTCCCCTCCGCGCACCCCCCCTCAACACCCAACAACTCCCACCCACCTCCCCCCCCTCCCCAGGCCCACAAACCCCTCCCCAACCCCCATCCCCCGCCCCCCCCCCTCCCCAACACCCCCCCCACCCCCACCCTCCCCCACAAAAGCCCCTTCACCACCACCCCCACTCTGCCCCTCCCCACACCCCTGCCCCCCCCCCCCGCGCCCCTCATCCCCAGGGCAACCCCCCACCCCCCCCCCATCCCCCCACCCCCCCTCCCCCCACCCCCAACCCTCCCCACACACCCCCCCCCTCCCGCCCCCCCCTTCCCCCCCCACCCTACCTCTCCCCCCCACCGTCTCCCCAGTAGCCTCCCACCCCGCAATCGCCCGATCCACCTCCCTCCCCCCCACCCGAGCTAGACCCCTCCCCCCCCCCCCCCGCTCCCCCCTAGCCCCCCCCACCCTCCCCCCCCCCCCGCCCCCCCCCCCCCTCCCCCCTCCCTTGCACCGCCCCACCCCCTCCCCTCCCCCCCTGACCCCCCCCCCGTCGCGTCCCTCTGCCCCTCTTCAATCCCCCCCCCCTCCCCACCCCGCACCCCCTCCCCACCCCCACCCGTCCCCCCTTCCCCCCCCCCACCCCCTCCCCCGCCCCCCCGCGCCCCTCCCCCCCCCCGACTCCCCCTCCCTCACCCCCTTCCCCAAACCCCCTGCCCCCTTCCCCCGCCACCCCCTCCCCACCTCTCCTCCCCTCCCCCCCCCCTTGCCCCCAAACCCACCCCCCCCCCTAATCCCCCCACCCCCCCCCCCCATCCCCACCTCCCCCTCCCCGTCCCCCCCCGTGCTCCCTCCCCACCGCTCCTCCCCCCGGCGGACCCTCGCCCCCCCCCCCCCGCCTCCACCCCCCGGCACCCTCACCCCGCCGGGGGCCCCTCCCCCCCCCAAAGAAAGAAATCCCATGATGAGCCCCCCTCGCGACCCCTCCCCCCCCCCTCTTCCCCCTCCCCCCGCCTCCTCCCCCCTAGGCCCCCTCCGCCCCCCCCTCCCCCCTCCCCCCTCCCCCCCCCACCTTCCCCCCACCACCCCCAAGGATGCCCCCAGTCCTCCCCCCCCCAGCAACCCCCTCCCCTCCCCCCCCGCCCCCTCCCCAGCCACCCCCAGCCCCCCCCCCCCCCCCCGCGTCATGCTTCCCCCCCCGGCCTTCCAGTTCCAAACCCCCCAACCTCCCCCCCCCACCTCCCCCACCCGCGCCCCCCCCCTTCCCCCGTCCTCCCCCCCCCGTGCTCCCCCCTCCCCGGGTACCCTCGCCCCCCCCGCCACCGCCATCCCACCCCCTCCCCTCGCGCCCCCCCCCCGGTTCCGGCCCGGGCCCCGCCTTCCGGCTCCCCCCCCACTCCCCACCCCCCCTGGCCCCTCAACCTCCGCCCACCGGCCGCTACCCCCACGACCCGGCCCGACCGCTCGGTCGACCTCCGCCCGCCCCCCCCCTTCTGCCCCTCTCCCCCGCCCACCCTCCGCGCGCGCCGCCCGCAACACCCCCCCTCCCCCCCTCGCCCCCCCCGCGCGTCCCCACGCCCCCCCTCCCCCGACTCCCCCCGCCACCCCCCCCGCCACCCCTCACTCTCAAAGCGATCGCAACCGCCTGTCTCATCTCCCCTCTCCCCCCCATGAACCATCTTCCCCCCCCGCCCCCGCGCCCCACCCCCCCTTCCCATCCCCCCCCCCTCGCTTGCCTCCCGCACCACCCTTCCCGCGCCCCCCCTCCCCCTCCCGACCCTACCCCCCCCCCCGGACCCTCCCTCTCCCCCCCGCCGCCCCCCCCCCCTTTCCCTCCCCGCCCCCGCGCTCCTCCCTACCGCCCGCCCCCCTCTCCCCCCGCTTCCCCCCGCCCTCCCCCGCCCACCCCCCCCTGCCCGCCACCCCCCCCCGCTCCCTCCTTCCCCGCCCCCGCCCACCCCTTCACCCACCCCTGAGCCCCACTCCCCCCACGCCCTCCCTCCCCACCCCTACCCCCTCCCCCCCCCCACCCTCCCCGCTCTGCCCGCCCCCCCCCCTCTATCCAAGCCCCATTCGCCGCGCCGCCCGTTCCCCTCTCCCCTACATCTCCGCTCCCCCCGGCTCTGCGATGGGGCGCTCTCCCCCTTCACCCCTGCCCCGCCCACCTTCCCCCACCACCTCTCCCATCCCCTTCCCCGCCCCGCCCGCCAACCCCCCCCCCCCCAGTTCAACCCCGCCCCTCCCCCCACACCCACCTTCCCCACCCCGACGGAACCTCCCCCGCGCCCCCTCCAGCCACCCCCACCCCCAGTACCAAGTCCCCCCCCGCCCCAGACCCTCCACCCCCCCGCCACTAGCGTACCTCACCCCCCCGGCTATCGCCCCCTTCCGCCCCCCCCCCCCAGCCCGCCCCGCCCCCGCCCGACGCCATCCCCTACCAGACAACTTCCCCCCCGCCCCCCTCCCATCCCCCCTCACCCCTTCCTCCCAGTAAGCCGCCCGCCCCCGTCCCCCTCCTCCGTCCCACCGCCCCCCCCCCACCCCTCTCTTCGGTCCCCCCGCCCCCCCCCCTGATCTCCCCCCCCTCTCCCCCCCCCCCCTGGTCCCCTCCTCCTCCCTCCCCCTCCCCCCCACCTCGTGCCCCCTCGCCGCCGCCCCCACGCCACCGCCTCGCAGCCCCCTCCCCACCTTCCCCCCCCCCCTCCCCCCCCCCGTCCCCACCCCTGCTCACGTCCCCGCCCCCTCCCCCCCACCTCCTCCCCCCTCCCCCCCACGCCGGTCCCCCTCCTCCTCCCGCACCCTCCCCTCCCCACCCCCCCCATCCCTGCCCAACCCCCCTAGCCTCATCCCCTGTACCCCCCCCCACCTCCTCTCTCCACCCTCCCCCTCCCCCCCCCCACTCACTCAGCCAACCCCATCACCCCTCCCCTCCCACTCGGGACATCCCCTCCCCCCCCTCCCACCCATCCCCTCCCACCCCCTCCCCCATCCCCCCCCCTCCCCCTCCCCCCCCCCGCCCATCAACCCCCCCCCCCTCATCCGCCGACGCCCCGCAACACCCTATCCCCTCCTTAACACCCAACACCCCAACACCCCATCCCCCCCAACACCCCCTCCCCTTCCCCTCCACCACACACCACCCTTCACCACCCTACCCCTCCCAACACCCCTCAACACCAAGACCCTACCCCCTCCAACACCCCGCAACACCCCCAGCCTAGAAATGGGCTAACCACCCTTCCCCAACACCACAACACCCCCACCATCTCCCCACCACCCACCACCTGCTCATGTAAACGCAGAATATTTCATATACAATGTACGTTTTCGCTCTACTCAATTACTCATATAGTTAATTATGTCAATGCATCAGCTCAAAATGCCCCTTTATTGGCCCACATTTCACTTTTACCTAATTATATTCACACAAAGAGATGCCTGACTAGTCTTTCATGTAGTGAAGACATTTTTGCCTATCCGATGTACCGTTTCAAGGCTATACAGCAATTAATGACATATTTACTAATTAGCTCATTTACATACCCTAAGCCGCATATATCCCTTAACGTTCAATTGCAAACAAGATTTCGTACCAAATAGGCTCTCAATGCCGGTGAATGATTTGTGTATCCTATGTACCAACCGTTTCAAAATTATAGCAATTACGCTAGATTTTTGCATATAATTAGCTCATTTTGCATACTTAATTTGCCCGAAATATGCCCCAAATCTAATCAGGGTCGAGAACTCCTTCATTCCGCTTCCTTCCAACAAGTTACATCATTATAACGCCTTACGGAACTCTACATAACTTGTATCAGCAAGCTTTTTTTTCTTAAATGTATATGCAAATTAGACACTTAATATTAGCATATGTTATGCCCAAAATGCCACTTTGACCCAATTATGATTGACACAAAAGAGTGCACGCAATATATTCTGTTCATTAGCGAAGGAATTTTGCCCTATTCCGTGTCCTGTTCAGAGATTACAGTATTACTCATATTTAATTAGCTCATTTTGCATACCTAAGCCCGCATATATCACACACTTCAAAGTGCAAAAAAGATGCGCACCATGATAGGCTTTCATGTGTAGTGAAGGAATTTTCTGTTTATCCGATGTACTTGTTCAAAAATTCTAGCAATTACGCTGATTTTTGCATATTAATTAGCTCATCTTTTTGCATACTTATTTGCCCCCAATAAACGACCAAAATCTATCATTTCGAGGAACTCCTCAGCCCCGCTCCCTCCACCAAGTTACATCATTTACGCCTTACGAACTCCTGACAATTGTACAAAGCCTTGCGGGAAATTTCGTAAATTATGCAAATTAGATACTTAATTAGCATATTTTATAAATAACCCAAATCTAATCAGTCGAGATCTCATTAACCCGCTTCTTTCCCCCAAGCTACACCATCGTAGCCCTTACGGAACTCCATATCAATCGTACACCACGCAGCGTGGACACGTACACGGCGCGCAAACACAGATCGCATGACAGACAGACAGACAGAAGACGGACAGACATACAGACGACAGAAAGTGATTACTAAGTCCTGCCGAACAAAGTTCAGGCGATACAAAAATCAAGTTTTCACTAAGCCAAATGACTGTTCAACTCTTTTACTTTGAATGTTACAAGTTATTTGATCATTGCAATTTTTTGGAATAAAAATGCCATTTTAATCCAAATATCTCAAGGCATGTCACTTTTCTCAAATTGCCAGCTGGGCAAAAAAATCAAAGATTAAAGTTATCCTGAATAAATTACCCTGTTTGATGTTTCTGACATTAGAGTTTGAATAAAACCCGAAATTTGAGACAAACATGCATCATGATCCGTACCTAACAATTTGTATGGATAGGAATGGATAGGTTGCCTTACGGAAAGAATGAGGTATTAAGTTAGGAGTCAATTATTGGATGTTGCAGAAGGGGACTATTGTTATATTTTACCAAATGGGTTGAACGGTCACTATTGGTCTTAAAGGTCAATCTGTACATTCAGTTCTCTTTTTTAGCAAGTTTAATGGTCATTGCAAAAAAAAACCCTATTTGCAAACACTAAGGACGCACCATTAATATCCGGGTGGGGGGGGCTAGGAAGTTTAGTTGGAGATGAATTTTTTTCTCGGCTGATAAGAAGGTGATTTTTTTTTTTGCACAACTTGGGGGTTAATTGTTTTTTTCGTTACCAGCTTGGGGGTGAATTTTTTTTAAATTCATTACAGTTGTTGTTTTTCTTTTCATCTCCAAAGGTGATTTTTTTTTTTTTTTTTTACACAAGCTGGGGTGGATTTTTTTTAAATCATTTTTATGTTGCCAGAATTTGTACTATGGGGTGTATGGGCCAGCCAGAGTCACTTTTGACTGACTGATTGAGTAACGGCTCGTTTGAAAGACGGTGATGGAGGAACCCTCCCTACCATGCTGTACAAACTGCATTTTGTAGATGACAATAAACTAAAATGTACCCCCCACCCCCCCTCCACAAACATTCTTGTCTAAACCACTGTAATTGTCCAATACACATGATCTTGGTGTCATAAACGATTACATAATTTTCATTTTCATCTCCACATTCATCCTGAAAAAAAAACCCCCAAAACCCACAAAAATTGGTTCAAATTGTGGTATTCCTGGTGAATAGCAGTGCATTGTATGTGAAACAGAAACATTTTCCTTACAACCCACAGTAACCAATATTTTCAAAAGGGCAGAATCACACACAGCACTTTTCCATCAACCATTGAGACATATCAAACAGGACATCAGTATTATTTTCATTGTTGTATTTCATTCGTGTTTACAATAAAACCCACTTTATTAGGCTATCACGTTCAATCAAACATTCCAATAAAGAAGCTTTGGAGATAAGATTTCAGATCCACATTTTTAATGATAACTACTGTATTTTTTCATATGATTATTTTAACTTGTCTGAGAAAAGATCTTCAATGGACACAATGGCATAAAAATTGTCAGACATAATACATAACCCTTACTGAAAACCATTTCCATAAATTTGGAAAACAATTTGATGTTTATATTTATGTAAACACATAGAAGATTTTGTGGCAATATTGCAATTTCTGCCATGGAACATCAAGTTGTTGACAGCCCTGCCAGAATTGAGAGTGTATTAGCATGCTGTGTGACACAATGCAAAAGTATTCATTTATCCGGGAGTCAGGCATTGTAGTGCCGGCTTTTTAGTAGACACTGATCTGTCATATAAAGGGGGATTAGCCATACACAATACTGTGTTGTGAGCTGCTGACAGCATGCTTTTCAAGTTGATAAATGCTGGCAGTAATGTCCGCATCTTGGGTTGAAATCGAGTCTTACAAGGATAAATATTGTTCGTTTTTCTCTTTTTTACAAATTGTAAGCACCCTAAATTGTTTTTAAATTTGTGGAAGATATTTTTATTTAAGTGTCCATCTCATTATATCTGGAATATTTTTTTTCATATTAGTGGAGGATCTAGGACCCCGGTCAAACAATCATCGTTTTACCCACTGCACTACAGAAAAGGTTTTTGACACCTTTGGTAGTTAGTATGGACCTCTATATCCAAATGCTATGTATGTATTACTCTCAATTGGTGGTGTCACTTTTTTTCATAGGGCCAATTTAAGTTTTACACAGGGTCAATCTTTTAATATGCTCCAATCATGCTGACAAAATGGTATGCCATATTGTCCGTCTAGGCATAATGATCCAAAAATGTTAGTTTGTACCACCTATGACCCCTGGTTTGGGCTATAGTAAAAATGGCTAAAATGGTAAAAAGGTCAATTTCTATTTGTACAGGGGTCAAACTCGGAATGTGGCTCCAATTTTGTTAAAATGAAGATGTAGAAGTTGTTCATCCTAGCTAATGATCAAATAATGAAAGTTTGTACCATCTGCAATGCATAGTTACCATTTATGGGACAAAATAGGTCATATGTCAAACATCCCCATTGGTGTTGACCTTCTTTGACCCCTTATCTCCGTAAGTTTAAGGCATTTAACATAATACAAACGATCCCTTTTAGGATCCTCTTACCCTCATGCAATACTTGCAAGTATTTTTAACCTATAATCATATAATTTTATGTTGACCCCTGTACAAATTGAATTGACCTTTTTTACCATTTTAGCCATTTTACATTATAACTCCAAAACCAAATGTCGTAGGTGTACAAACTATACATTTTGGAAACCTTATGATTAGTGGACAATATGGCATACATTTCAACATGCCTTGGGGCATTTTAAAATGTTTGACCCTGTGTAAACTTAAATTGCCCCTATTGAAAAGTTGATACCACAATTTGAGAGTACTACCTACCTGCAGTGATGTAGAGGGTCCATAAACTAGCTACGCATTTGTCAACCTGTTCTGTAGTGGGAGTAAACAACTCCTTAACTAAGGCCCCTATGATATTCTGCTCCTCCTCTAATGCCATTGTGTCCTTTAACACCCAAGACATGTGGTGTACTGGTACACACTACTCAGCATCACAATTCTTTGTATTCAATTTAAGACTATTGAACACAGAAGAACTCATAGACATGTATGTGCTCAAAGACACGGACCTTAGTCGTTGGCATTTTTGCGCATTTGGGTAATTGACCTTTGATCCTTATCTTGGTCACATAATAGGGTCACTGTAGACTTTTATTTCAATCTTCTTTCATTAATCCCTATAAGTTGGTATATGGTATTCTTGCAATATGGAAAAATTTTGATATTTGGCATTTTGAACTTTTGAACCTCTAATGATGGGTCACAGAAGCTGGGTCCTGTGGACCTCTTTTTCATCATTCTCGATGCCATCATGTATGGCATAATAGATTAGTCAATTAAGCTTCTTTCAGATTTGACCCATAGATGACCCCATTTGACCTTTTGACCCCATTTTGTGATCACGGATAATGAGCTTTATCCAGTGTTCTTGTGACCAAATATGACATTTTTACCTATTTGTGGTTGTGCTTTAGAGTGTTTTTTGCATATGCATTAGCTCATTTGCATATCTTACAGATGACCCCTGGAGCCAATATCTGTCATATGATTCGTCTTCAACACTATCCATCCTCCTCAACTTTTGCACATCCAATCACCTATCCCAGTCTTATCGGTTTTTGAGATATAGTACATTTTTGCATATTACTTAGATATGGCCGCATTTTGGAATGTTTAATGACTCCGATCGTTTATCTGTGCACATCCTATATGATGGATGGTCTAAGGATTCTTGTTACCAATTTTGGAATCTATAGCTGTTTGTCTGTAGGACAAGTAGGCTTTTTCAGATTTTGGGACAAAATGGCGGCTACTTCCGGTTACCTGACCTTGACCCCAATCTGATTACACCCCTTATGAAGCTTGGGTCGCGATTCTTCTGACCAACTTTGGTTGATATGGGGATAACCGTTTGGTACTAGTGATTTTAAGGAGCATTGCAAAGAAAAAAGAGAAATCGGAAGAAAAAGAAATGACTGGAATACAGGACCTTAGTCGTTGCACGACTAAGGGTAAAGACGCTATCATTTCACCAGTCCCATGGGTGCACAATGATCTTTACAATTGTTATGTAACTGATCATGATTTCCTGATTACACATCAATACAATCCTAAATATTACTCTGCTGCCATGAACATTGAAGTACCTTTGTACATGTTCCGTGTACCATACATAGCCTGTTTACATACACCATAGGAGCGCCGCCCGATTCACACTCTATGGCAACGAGTCGGAGCTACTTTAAAAAAACCTCATTCATGGTCCACAACTAGCCTGCTATGAGCATAGCTAACACTGGACACCCTGACACTTGACTCGAGGTTAAAAGTAGACCCGACTCGTGCCCATCATAGCGTGAATCGGGGCTACCCCCGATGGTGTAAACACGGCTAATGGTACCTAGAGTGCATAATTATAATTCACTATCGAAGTGTTGCGTCATCCCTCGTTACCTGTCTACCGGGTCCACGCTTTTCAGTTTTGAACCCCCGATCGAAATATACCACAGTAGGGTGATCCGGTTGCTGCTTATTACGTCATCACTTCGATAGTGCAATTGTGTACATTCTCTGCAAAAGAACTTGTCACATTGATGTTGAGTTGCACAATATGCAATGGCTGTCTGCCTGTTTATTTACTGCCAAAAGTGTGAAAAAAATATTCGGGGTGAAAAATGTAGCAAAACAATTATAGCTATGGTAACAATATTTGTAATTTCTATTTTGCACACAAAAAACGTGCACATTTCATCGTTTTCAGAATGTTTATAATTTAGCAACCCGACAATGGGCAGAATACTGCTCATTATAATTATTCCAGGGTATTAGAAATTAAAGATGAAAAGTGAGTTATTTGATATGAATGCATTTGCCTGTTTATGGATCAAGTTTTTTGGGTCTGGCTCAAAACCAATTTGAGTGGTTTGATGATGATGGTCGTTCCAAACATGTGCCATTTTTATAAAATTGGTCTGTTATTACTTGTAGATGGACATACATGGGTGCTTTTTTATCGTTTTGAAATAAAACTATGAAAACAAACATATATTGTCTGAATTGGCAGTTTTTCACTCTTTGATAGTCCCCTTGTTTTGATCCACAATTTCCTTTATTACTGAAGGATGATAATTCTAATTGAAATTGGAAAGCAAGGCACTGAAATTCCTAATTTTTTTCATTTTCATGGCGATTTCTTCAATCTAAGTGACCGATGATGATTTTGGAAAAACCCGATATAAATCCTTTTGGCCCCAGGAAGGCATGTAATAGTGATATAAACCCCTTTGCTATGCTCCTGTTTTCATAAGTGCAGGGGCTGTGTGGAATTAAAAGTCCGGGAAGGTCTAGTGCACTATAAATCGTCCTACAACTGAATCCAGCTGTGTGTTGGGCTCCCAGGGCCGGGGGGACTCCTATATGATGGCTGATAGACTGCCAGTCGATACACCTCTTTCAAGTTTGCCAAACTGTACAATCAAAACACGATATTTTCATGTGATCGTAGCCCAACACCAACCATCCTTTTTTTCTCCGGCACCTTTTTTGCTTTGTAATCATAGATCCACTCAGGGACCCAAAAACCCCTATTTTCCTTTTCTTCATTCTCCGTCTACACCATCATTGACCCATCACATTCAGTACGGCTTATTAAATAGAGTTCATATCTACTGCTGAAAGCAGGTATTTCACATCAATGCTCATATCTACTGCTGATAGCAGTGTTTCATTTAATGTCTCATATCTACAACTGATAAAAGGTATGTCATCAATGTTTCCTCTCCCTCCGGCTGATAGCAATTATTTCATCAAGGGCCCGATATCTACTGCTGAAATCCAGGTAGTTCACACCATCCCCATCTACTGCTGACAGCAGTAGTTCATGAATACTCATATCTACTATTGACAGCAGGTAGTTTATCAATGCTCTATCTACTGCTGAGAGCAGGTAGTGCATCAATATCCCATATCTAACTGCTATACTGCTGATAGCAGGTATTCATCAATGCTCATTTCTATTGATGATAGCAGGTGGGTTATCAATGCTCATATCTTCTGCTGGGTACTACTTCATCAGAAGGGTGTTGAGATAGTGTATGTGCCAACGCAGCTCGCTTCAACGCGTGGTTAGTATGTACAAGATGGCTGCAAAAATTGCATAAAAACCTGGGTCCGTGACTTAGCTAAGATTTTGCAAACTTTGGTTTAAATATCTAAAAATTAAGCAGACTTTTTGGCAAAAAGGCAGATTCCCTACATGTAATTAGCATATACCGAGACCAATGATAAGGGTGATTTTTTTTTGTCCCCTCTGTGCCGGGTGATTTTTTTTTTTTTTTTTTTAATTACAACATACAATTTACGGTGAATTTTTTTTTCTGTCTCCTCTCTGAGTGAATTTTTTTTTTCTTCACAGTCTAAGGGTGAATTTTTTTTTTTTCTTTCACACTCTCTAAGGGTGAAATTTTTTTTTCCTTTCACCTCTAAGGTGAATTTTTTTTTTCTCAAACTTCCTTACCCCCCCCCTACCCCTGGACCACACCCTATACCCCCCCCCCCCCCCCGGATATCTAATGGTGGCGTCCCTACAAATGGGAAACTTGTGTAGGCCGGGCTATTCCTAAAGGGGGTATGAACATATCATTGCGATCCCCTTTTACAGAATTCCAGGAGGTAGGACATGCCATCCTTACACACAGTGAATTCAAATCAGCATCAAATCCTGTGCGCCCACGATTGCTTCATTATTTGGGCATTGGATTTCCAAACGGTCATTAGGGAATTCTTACGTGTATATTCTACGGCAGTCCTCGGTCCAGTGACATTGCAAAATCACCTTTTAAAACCGTTCTTTTCAAAAGATCCTAGTAATATCATGATAATTTAAAAAAATAATTAACGTCAAAATGCGTCGAGGTTAGTGGATTAACATTACTATAACTGCAACAGTGTAATGTCCAATATCATTTAAATATTGTGACCATCTTAGTCAGTCTTTGTCCGATGTGAGTAAAAGCGCCTCCTACGTGTAACCGTTAAGTCTTACGATAAAGACTAGCGCTCAGGTTATGCAGGATGTTGATGTGGATTTTGATTCCCCGTTTGCTGTTAATTTGGCATGTCCTACCCCCCTGCTTTTCAAACACTTAACGTAGGGAAGGGGGTGGGGGTGTTTTTTTTGAAAAAAATGGGGTGTACTTTTCTGAAATGTTCTGTTCACAATATTTAAATCTAAATGACCGTTTGGGAATACCCTGTTTTGTCAGTGGTCTTAAAAATACACTAACCCTGCTGGGTTTTTGACGTCATAATTTAGGCCCAAATTATCATGAATATAACTAAGATTTATTGAACTAAAGGTTTAAGAGGAGATTTTTTCTGTATTGCACCTGAGACAGAGATCACCCTAGTTAAATTCCACGTAGCAATCCTCCCAATTAATCGCTGGAATCCCCAAATAGAGCAGGTTGTGTCCCCTACCCCCCACAGATTTCAAGTTTTCTGTTAATAGTAACATCAGAAACAAGAGTGGCACATACTGTTAGAATGCATTTCCTAATAATAAGGCTGTATGCTTTGCACCACCTGTTGGACTACATATGGTTCATTTATTGTGTCGCGGAAGCACGAACACACTTTTACCGGACACTCAACAATATTTATAAAGGAGTCTAGGTTTTTGCCGCCGGGCACCGCTACTCCAGTGCCCTACACACGCAAAAGAATCCTCACACCACCAACAAAACTGGCACGTCGGGCTAATTACGACGTCCACACCACCCGGCACCATGCCTAAGGCGAGGTCGTGTGATCCTATTCCAACCATTATACTAGCACGGGGTCTGCAAGTACCTCAGTGGAAATCCGATGCGCCGTGACAAGAGTTGCGACCAGTCCATGTGAATTGTCTCATGTCAAAATGATCGATCGAAACTAGCAAAACGGTATCATTGAACGATGTAATGAGATGGGAAATGTTTTGAGAAGTATGGTTTTGCATTGTGCATATCAGCAATATCAGTAACATTAAAGACGATGTCAGAACTAAACCACTGACATTTTTGCTAATATGGACTTTGATCTATTGCAACACAAATTGTACCGTGTCTTGGAAATTATTATGAGCAAAATGGGAATGAAATGTAATTGGATATTTGACTCAGGTGCAAGCTTTTCTGTTCTGTGGTATATTGCTTATACCGTGGACCCCACCAAGGTTATTATATTAAAGGCAGAATGGCGCGCTTTTCAATATTGTCCTAATGATGTTGTAAAGAAGTTCGTTTGTGCGAAGGGACAAAATTGTTTTAGCATGATCTAAAATGGTCATATTTAACTGAAATGCCGGGATATTTACTTAGAGTGAGCCCCATCCTCAGTGTATTCCTTGTAATTGTACTGCAAAACATATACTTATTGATTAGCTTGAATTTGCTCTCATTCGCAGGAAATATAACATCCCAGATATGAAAACATTTCCAGATACAAAACCTCTACAGGTGATAAATTTCCTGAAGGAGGCTGATTTGTATAAATATTTGTAACTTTCCTTCTTGACCACCGTTTATGAATGTTGTATTTAGAATTAACAAAAGTGGAAATATTCATTAAATGTATTTTATGTTTATGTCTTGTATAATGTTTGATATACAAGTTGCCATGATGATACAATATAACAATTGTGTTGAGGTGTCGTTAAAGTCTCATACCTAATAATAATACAACCATTCTTACATCGCGCATTACACACAAAGTCCAAATGCGCTGAAGAAAGAACACAGAAAGCCAAATAGATAGAAAAAAAAACAGATTACAGGTTAGCATTATAGGCAATTTCAAAAAAAATGAGTCTCAAGAAATAACTTGATCTAAGAGTTTGCAGTCTATAGTCAAGGAGGGATCTAATTTTAGCAGCTAACAATTCTACAATGCCTGTGTGCTTTTTGTGTACACAAAATCAAACATTTAGATAAATTGATACATAAGTATCTTTTATTTCAACAAGTTTCCCCACCCCAGCAGTAAGTGCACAGACTTTATAAAATTGCGTATGTAAAACATAGTGTTAAAGGACCTGGCAGGATAAGCAGAGACAAGCGCCCTCAATAGTTGTAACTAGGCTGATGAATTGTCATTTTGCGATATTACGTGTACACAACTATAAATAATTCATACTACTTCAAAATCTCACTTGAGATTTATATTCATGATATTATGCAACAGGTCTTTCATTGACGATCAGAGTTACTATAACGGAAGTGGTCATTTGGCTATGGTTCAGAGCTCAGGGAAAATCAGTTGGACTATTACATAAAACTAATTCTTGTGTAAAGTTTTGTCATGAATAACAATACAAGTGAGTTCTGGTATATGGTATACAGTGTACTTTTTTCTGGTAGAGTAAGCACAAAGCTCTTATACTTTGGAATATATTGGGGAGGTCAAACATGAGTGAATTGAATGTTTCAACTATGGGGTCAGGCTTCTAATCTACCTAAGCCTCAGTTCAGTAGCCTTGGATGGGCACATGTTAACAAAAGCTGACGATCCATGTCCTGGGTATCATACATCCTACAAAATATAGGGTGTGTTTCTCATACAACGGTGACTGAAGCTATTGAATGTGCATTGGAAATTTGATTTTACTGGCTCCATAGTGTTTAATTCTCTCTATTTATGCAACCCTCGATGGAGACATGTTTTAAAATTACCCTTCCCCCCCCAGAACGGGAGGCCCTTACATGCCTAGATAGTATAAAAAAAATTATCAATGCACATAAGCATAATAATAGTCTCTTTCCTGTTCTTGGGGGGAAGGGGTTGTTAATAAAAAAAAAATAAATGATTTCCATTGAGTTACACTTAAGATTCCTCTAAAAGTGCCATTTTCTTCCAAATCGAACATTTCATGTTTTTCGCAAAGTTCGTATCAGAAAACTTCACAATTTACAGTTATGATTTGTGAATGTGTACAGATTATGCAATGTCAAAAACTGAGGTGGTCTTCTCTCTCTGCTTATCCTGCCATGTCCTTTCAAAATTGGACCCCTTAATGGAAATAAGACCTTTAAGCCAAACTTACTCGAGCATGTCTGACTTTTTGGCTGGCAAGTAATAACCCACTTCCGGTGCGGGGCAACCCTGTACAAACTTGAACTGGCGTCCTCCTTCCGTGTTTAGATGATTGTCTGCAAATCCACTGGCTGGTTTATGTCACTGTATGGTAAGACCACTTTGCAAGTTTGTGCGAGATTATAGAAAATGTCTGGGTATGGTTTACAGTTCAAATTTGTGTTATACCTGCATTGGTCATCTGATCCTGCTCTGAACCTGGCTCAATGCACTTACGATACTCATCCTGAACCGGAAGTTACATTTCCGCTTGACACCACCCAACTGCACATGGAATGTCTGAACTCGAAGGGCTTATTGCCCACATCCTTCTTTTTCTTAATTTCATATAAAATTGAGTTTTCGTAAAGGTGCAACGAGATTTTCAAGTCATATCCTATTTTCTGTGATAATGGTAGTGATTTCATAGATAGACATCCAATAGATTCCCTCCCTTTTATTTGGCAACAGAAACCACTTAAATGAAAACAAAAGGTGGATTTGTATATGCTTATATTTCAATAGAAACAATAGGCCTAATTTCATATTTGCTCCTATACAAAATTAGAAATTTTGGTACCAAAGAACCAGTTCTCAGCTTATTCTTTCCCAGATGTGGATATTTTTTCGATAGAAAGCTTTACATATGTGCACAAAATCAGAATTTTCCTATTTTTTATGGCAACCATTATTGAAATCGCCTCTCGTTGGCAATCTTTAACGATGGCTCGAATGGATCACTTTTGGGTCACTTTCGTAATCCTCATTGATTGATTGCAGGAAATTCTACAGCAAATCCCAAAATCCAAATAACATACATTATTTTCTAAATGTAAAGGAAAAAGAAAAATGTTTGTCTCAGTCCCGCTGGCAGAGAGGTAAATAAAAAAAATCACATTTTTACCTATTTCTTTTAAGGTTTTCAAAAGTTTATTTTTAAAAAAAAAGGTAAGGAAAAAAAATGAAAATTTAGCCAAAGCAGACCAAAAACAGTGTTGTCAAAAAATGAAATAAAACAAAAGAATGTCCGCGTAGCGCATCCTTTTGACTTAAACCAACATATCGTTGGGTTTTGCACTACAGCAGAGGGTGTTTTGAATCATCCCATGATGCATAGTAATGTGCCTTATACGTACTTACTAACACATGTAGTTACTTGGGGATAAAAAGTGTTCCAACAGTTTAAGAACCACACGACATTCCATAATCATGCCAAAAAAATGCCTAAGTAATAACACTTGTGGGGCTGAAAATGAGCGTTAAGTCGAGGGTTTTATGTGTTAAGAATAGGATTTTTAGGATGATCACATGACCCTATTGGTGAAATTTTCCAAAACTGGTGCTGTGGGATTGACTCAAAACACCCTCTGGGCCTACAGGAAGCTGAGACAAAAAATTTCTTTTTTTGCCATACAGTCACAAATGTAATCCCCACGTGCCTTTGATCCCTAAGTTGGTCCGAATCCCAGACCCCTGATGCCCCATAAAATTAAATTGTGTGAATCAATGCAATACCACAAGGAACTGTTGCGTGAGAGTTTTATTAATAACAAAGGTTTGACATAAATCTGTACCTGTGAAAGTATTTTAAGGGGAAAAAATCAACTGCTTAAAGTGACAGGTGGATATTTTTTTAGGATACAAATTTCTAAAATTGCACCAATCGGTTAGACAACCTACTGAAAACATTTCGAAGGTTTATTGGACACAAACGAAGCAGGAAAGAAAACCGCAAACCTTGTTTTGAAATGGGAATGCATTTCCTAATCGTTCCTATAGGAAACATGTTTGATTCTGTTGGCACCGGCAGAAATCCTAAATCATCATTTTATTACATAAAGATGGCATATTTGGCTTATTCAATTCCGGTGTGATCTAAGATATTGGTAAGCATTCCAAATATGACAAAAAACCTGGGTTCAAAAAAAAAATTGAGGGTGCTTCTCTCTGGAAATGTCCTCATGCCTCTTTAAAATATATATGTACAAATTAAATTTCCCACCATCAAATTTCTACATTTGATAAAGGCACTATAGTGATCACCAAAAAGCCCATCAAAATTTGAAATTTGCAGGTGTAGCTTAAAAGTGAAGGCTACGGTCTATAGAATTTCATAGTACTTTTTTCCAAATGAAAAAAATTGATAAGGAAAGAAAAACAACAATGTTGAACGATATGAATCTACATTCAATTGCAGGTGCAATAAGTGTTCTTACAGATGACTAAAATATCAGATTTATCCTTATTATATTCCTATTAGTCTTATCTCTTGGAGGGATGTGGGGACTCTCTACTTTTATAAATATGTCAAAATCTGATATTTGGATGATTATTTTTTTGATTTTCTGATAAAGCAAAATACACGATATTGCCTTTAGGCAAAAAACCCACATGCAGAATGTGAATGTGATTATAAACAGTCCTGTCAAATAACCATTTTAACAATACATGATAACATTGTAAACACTTCCTTAATTGAAAGAGAACATTATTGCTTCATATGCTTTATTACACTATAATGCAAATATAGTAAATTATGAGAGTGAGTATAGTGAGCAGCAGTTTCTTTCCTTTGACTTCGTATTTGTTGCTTATAAGTACTACCTCAATAAAATAATTGTTCCGATATGAAAAGAGGAACAACCTGTGCTATGGGACAAAAAGGTCTAGAGATTACAGGCCACTAGCAGTCATTTTTCCAAATTCAAAAAATGCATTTTTCTCTAATTGTTATGGTTACATCATAAAAAACCATACTTATATTACTGACACTAAAGCATATAAAAAGGTCTTAAAGATGAAATTACAACTGTTTTGTTTTACTATAAAAGTCGGAATCCGGACTCTTGTTAGCACAACTGCACAAACATCCTAATTCTGACAAATACGCTTAGCCACTTACAAGGGGTTTTTCCAAAACAATTTCCAATATCAGCAGTGCAAAAAAAATGGACTTCGATGACAAATAGGAGGCGCAATTTGTTTACATTTTGAAGAAATCGCCTGAAGTGGCTTTAAGTCAGGTCGGTCAGTCGGGGATTATTTTCTTTTTCTACAACACACATGCATTTATTTGATACGCGAGGGGTCAGGGCTTACAAGACCTATTGTACATTACCCATGATTCATGATTCAATTGGATTAAAGTGTCAATATGGCCCAAAAGAAGTTTTGAATTTTGTTGTCATTTTAACCACATTCCATTTTTTTTAATTGCAGAATTGAGAACTTTTGATTTCTTTTAGAGAAAAAAATGCCTCAGAAGTATAAATTTCATTCAAAAGTGATTTCAAATGATAATTTTGTTGTTTAAACTCATAATTCTACAGTTTGGCACCTCTGATTTGAGACTACCAGTTTGTGTGAAATAATTTTCATCAAATGCACTTGGCTTTGGGGCAGAGGGTGTACTGAGTCAATCCCACATGCACCAGTTTTTGGTAAATTTCACCATGCAATAGGTCAATGTGATCCAAAGTAATCCTATTCTTAACACATGTAAAAAGCCCTGGACTTTTACGCTCATTTTAGCCCACCCATCATAGTAAATTTGGAATTTTTTCAAACATGATCATGAAACATCTTTGTTGCTTCTGAACTTATTGAATACTTTTACCCCTAAGTACCGGCTGTTTAGTACCGTATATAGGCACATTGCAATGCACCATGGGATTGTATCAAACAACCCTTGGTTTGGGGCTACCTGCTGGAAACAAACTATTTATTTTTCCTAACGGCCACATTTTTCTCACTTTGGTAATTCAAATGTCCGAATCAAATTATCAGAAATATGTTTTGCTACCCGCGATTTTTGTGTTTGTGTGTGTGTGTTTCGTGTGTGTGTGTGTGTGTTGCGTGCCTGTTTGTGTGTGTGCTGGGGCCAGTTGTATTTTACTTACAAAAAAGGGAAATTATAAACTATGAAGTACAAGATATAATCTTACATATGATTGAGCAAGAAAAACTTTATTTTAAAAACCATCACTCACAGAGGTCAGTGCATGGAATATTGAAAAAAACGATCTGCCCTAGATGACCTCAAACTGCAGGCAGTTCAAAGGCTTCATTTGGGAGGAAGCTGTTCTTGGTAAATGCCACCAATATAAGGTATTAATTATGCATCTGAAGCTTCCATGTAGTGCAATACTGCAGTGCGAATAGCGATACTTGCCCACCACGGCACAATACGCAAAATACTGGGCAAGCCTGCTAAGCAATACTCTCTGTGTATTAGTTTGAAGCCATTGTAAAACTTTTTTTGTCAAGTCACAGCTTCTTCCTTTCATAATAATAATAATGTATGATTTTTCGGTTGATAACAGAAAATATTGCCACTCACTCGCCAATAAAAAAGATCTAGTCTCAGAGATTTTTCTGTTATCAACCTTAGTCTCGATATTTATTCAATATTTATCCAACTCACCCAATTAAGATAAATTGGTTCTGATACAGGGTGTGTCAATAACAAATTCAGAACTGGTAACAAAAATATTAAGATAATAAACTGCGCTCGGTGTCTTGACAATTTAAGGGGCATTTCGTGATCCACACCTCGCCCCTCGTTTACCTTGAAAATTGAGGTTGCCTTTTTCTGATGTAAAAACCCCAGGACAGGGCCTATGGGTCAAGATAGGAGTGAGAAGGAAAATGTATCTCGCTCGCAACTTATTCGCTCATAAAATCAAAACTGCAACATCAGATCAAATTTAAATTTTGGAATAACCTTCTTGAGGTTATCTAGTGAATCCTAAACAGAATAATGTGTTGGATCACCAAGGACCTTAAAACATTCTTTTAAAAAATTAAAAGTACTAGTACTTGGGAGTTACCGTTTCACACGGTCTGTACTTTCCGTTGGTAAACGATCAGCACAATTTGAAGACTGCCGAAATGTTGCGGGCTTCCAACGCAAATGCTCAATTCTTGCACCAATCGTTCGTAATTGGGTGTACCCGGCTTATGCATTCGATCATAATATCTTCTGATCTTGACATAAAAGTGTGTTTTGTACTTTACCTATGTTATTTTTAATCCAACTAAAGAAGTTGAATATCCCAAAGATCCAAAACGACGAATCACTGGTGGGAGCTGCGTGCCATTACCCTGCCATTTTAACATTTTTTGTAGATCCCTCTGTATTGAAGCGCCGGTAAGTGGGAGCCCGTGTATCGTGTATATGCCGAAGTCGCTCCACTCACAACCAGAACTTGGTAAACGGGGGATTTCCCCGTTTCCGTAAAAGTCGGAAAACATTTCTAGAAGAAGCATATTGGAACTGTTTAACTTTACTTTTCACTGACGGCGAGTCGGGTAATTTTGGTGAAAATTTTGACTTCACAGACAGATTAAAATATACTGAAAAAGAAGTTGTATGGTTTGCGCTGACGGGTAAACGTGTAGTGAATTTTCTACACGTGTAGTGACCCTTTCCGGGGGTTCTTGATAAACGTTTAAACTCCCAACACTAAAAAGTACATTCTCTATCTCTCTCTGCCCTATGGGCCTTTTCATCCCATCTCATTTTGACACTTCCGGTCCATAGATAGTGTACATTGAAGAAGGGTTATGACTTTCACAAGTTTCAAGCTGACCCGATTTAGGGTGCCAGGGTCAACGCCATATGCAATTCAATGGGGCTTGACGTTATTCCACTCTACTTTGTAACTAAGAAGCATTTGAGACCCTCAAACTATTCCTTATTTTAATCCTGTGAGCTCCAACCAATAATTTGCACCATTTTGTATTCACATTGGGAGCAACTTTAAAATTTGACACCCCTGTACAACTGAAAAAAGCCTTTTTAATTGATTTTGCTGTTTTTAACCTATAGCTCGTGAACTTTAGGCTGCAGATAGTACATACAAATTATAC
The DNA here is from genome assembly GCA_023653785.1 of Ophioderma brevispina. Classification (NCBI taxonomy): domain Eukaryota; kingdom Metazoa; phylum Echinodermata; class Ophiuroidea; order Amphilepidida; family Ophiodermatidae; genus Ophioderma; species Ophioderma brevispina. The sequence continues at coordinate 17,469 of JAMKCH010076445.1, read as the reverse complement.
CTTCCTCCTGAATCCTTAATGGTTAGACAAATAGTGGTATAATCTTTTCATCAATCAGGATTGGAGTATCAATTTAAAAATTTGACCCCTGTAAATCTTGTCTATAGAGGCCTGTTCCTCCTTAATAACACATTTGCACACTTAAGAATTTGTGTTTTTCAGGGGTCCCCCTGTTCATGCTGTCTACATATTTAACACTAAAAAACCTTTTGTACTCGAGATGCGTTGCAAATGTCTGCTAGCTCCCCCAGGCTATTTGTTTATGGTTCGCTAGATATCTTCATAAAAGGTTACTTCCAAAATTTCAGTTGATTCCGATGAAGCGTTTTGATGTTATGATCAAATGTGTGATCAACGGGTTGCAGTGGCGTAAATTTCTTTTTTGAATTGGGGGGGATGGGGTTGAAAGAAACTTTTGAATGAACCGGGTTTGCTGAAAAGATGTGTTTTACTCAGCACATGTTCGCGCGCAGCGCGCGAAAAATTTTGCCATTTAAGAAGCTAAAAATCGTTAAAGGTTGGTTGTAATCAGACACCAAGTTGGCTCGGACAGCGCGCGGAAATTTACCATTTTAAAACTATTATGGTAATATGAGGTGTATTTTTTGGTCAAAACCATATGAAGAGGGCATCAACATTGGGGGGGGGTTGATGTTATTGACCATCCCCCTCATCAAAATATTGGGGGGGATATAGCCCCCCCATCCCCCCCCCCGGGTTACGCCTATGACACAGTGCTCCATAGGCTACTGTGTTGTAATTTGTTCATTTACTGACAAGAAAATACAAAATTAACTGCTATTTTCTTCTTACGTCAGAATCAAATTTGCACATAAGATTGGGCAACACATACTAGACTTAGGCAAATGGTTCAGCTTGATATAATCTATCAACTTGTTTGAGGTAAGGTGGGGGACGAGGCATGGAATCAGCCCTACAAAATCCACGGGACCTGCGGGACCGCCGGTCCCAGAAAAATTTTTCACAGCCCAGAAAAATTTAGCCTAAAAAAATCATCGGGAGAAAATTTTGGAAAAACGAAGATTCCAAAACTAACGATTATATTTCCCAGAAAATGATTACGTTTTATGATCACACTTCAGTATTGGAAAGCATTTTGAAAATATAGTCCTCAAACCCCAATAGTACCAGGCTCATTTGCGTTAATGTCGGCAAGTCTGATCTCATTGTAAGAAGTTGGGGTTAAGAAAAACATCGGAACAAGATGAGTCCTTAAAAAGGACAATCTTCTGTATTTTGAAGTGCACAACCTTGGAATGAAAAAACAAATTGAGTTTTGAACCAAATTTTGTTTGAAATTTTGTCCAATTACATAGGACAGCTTATTTATAAGTAATTTTAAATGTCAAAAAATTGCAGGAATTGTATTGTACTGAATGTAAGCCAGGAATGCATCAATCATAATGGTCAACCTTCCGTGAAACAAATGCATATTAATTCAGTTTCGTGCTACTTTTGTGGTGACATCTGGTAATTCTATGAAGTAGAAGAAAATCACATTCCAATGATGCACACCCAAGCTACAGTTTAACTGGTTTATCATGATACCTTTTAAATGGAACTTCTTGTTCAAATGCAACCGAATCAATATTGTGTTAGTAATATCTGTCATACATTGCTGCTACAAAAAGTTGTGCCTGTTACCACACATGAAATATTAGTTGCTGATGAATTAGTTCTATGCTATCAGTGTTAAAATATACATGCAACAAGTAACTTGTTTTACCACAATGACATGTATAACATGGGAAGCATTAGTTTAGATATAGAAATTGGCTATAGAAGGCATTAACAGTGGAATTGGTCCAACAATCTGACTCAGCCAATCAGAAAAAAAAATTTACATACTGGTAGTCTTACAAGCTTGGGGAGAAAACTTTTATTTCATTTCAGAGTTTCAGACCCACTATCATGAATTATGTGCAACAGGGTCAGTATCTGCTATCACTGACCATGGTTTCATTTTCGGTAATATGAGACTCTCAGCACACGTCAAGACCAAATACCAGTAACAGTGAATGGTGTAAACTATGTGTGTGTGTGGGTGCACACACACAGAACTTTGTACCACTGCATGAGGGTTTGGTTAATTAAGGATTAATCTTCTTGGCAGAAGAAAAACATCAGGCTTCAGTATAATTATACATTTTTTTTTTTTTTTTAATGTTTAATTTTTGCAAACTTCACAAATAAATTTGACTGATATCACCCCCAGATCTCCACTCCAGCCCGTCCCGCGAATCCCATATGAATATAAACAATTTTGCGAACTGCCGACTTTAGCAACATTGTCTGAACAAGGGTGGCCTTTTTTTCCATTTCAAAGTAGAACAGAAATGCAGACATATCATTATCCTCCTCTCTAAATCATTTCACAATTTTATAAAGGCAGAACATTGATCATTATTGACAAGATGGCCACCGTCATATTAATATTACTTCAAATAAAGTTTCTTTCTTGGCGGTTCCAGTTGCGAACCAGTATCTCATATTATTAATTTTCAATTTCATCATTAACCCCCTGAAGTGAGTTTCAGCTTGAGAAATTCATTCAAAATTTTCCATTCAAATGATGAATTCCCAAACATCCACATGTGTTTTTAAAAATATAAAACCTACATATTTAGCATTTTCTGTTATCCAAATTCTTAAATCATGTTATATGCATAGGGTATTATTTTAAAACGTAAAAAAAGATCCATGAATCAGTACCCTTCATGGTGAAATCAAGAGATGTAAGGGAGTACAATACGCTTTCGAAGACACTAAATACGACTGTAATGCAACCCGGAAGTACTGGTAAACGCTTTTTAAAAATAACTTCTTCTAGAAACACGTTGCACATTACACGCTCTGTTATTTCCTCTAGTAACGATACCATTGCGTTCGATCGAGTGTGGAGCGGTCGCCCAGATCCCGGGAAAGGCCCTTTTCAAGTGGATTGTTAAGTGCGTAATACATAAGCCTTTTCGCCATTACAACCGCATGTGCGAACCTCGACTTAGCAACCAAACCTGAAAGTGGCGATAAAACCAAGCCCCCCGAGCTCTTTTGTTGTGAATGACCGTGCGTGCAAATCATACCACGCAATGGTTTAAATCGCACTTTTCGAACATTTAAAAAGTTACGCGATATTTTAAGAGTATTTTTTTTAACAATTTATCTATTTGTGATTTGAAAGTAGAGATGATTTGAGTTGGCAAACTTCGAATTTTCAGGCTTAAACACGGGCAATCACACGGAATTAGGTGACGACATCTTAGCAGCATTGGCGCTGTTACACTAAGTTCATATCAATCGTGAATTTTTACACTTGTTTTTTTTTGACTTCCAAACTAATATTTTTATTTTCCTCCTTGCTAAAATAATTGACACTGACCTTGTTTTTTGAAGTTTTTTAAAATCACCATTATTTCTCCAGCTGTAAACTGCCTGGGAGTGAGGTCAACTCACTCGCCACCTAACTTGCAATCCATGATACAGGTATTAACACAGTAATGTATAGATCTGGGTTTTAATTGGCATACTAGTTGTTGCGTAAATTTGATGACAGAATGTTACTACTCGTAAATATTTAAACTATTTTCAAACAAAGGTCGTTGGGGATAAGTAACTGAATTTATCTAAGATAGGATCTAATCAAGTTGTGTGACAAGGAGCATGTCAACGGGTACTTTCCGTAATTCACAGAAATGAAACCAAAGGAAGTGTCTTTTACTCATTTAGATTATAAATTGTAACTCCTCTAATAGGATGAGTATGGTATGCATGTTTTAACTTCCCAATATGTTTTTATTAATTTCTTAGCCAAGATAGGATCTAAATAGTAATAAAGAGGCGTAGTTTCGTCTAAAATGGACAAAATCAGACTGGATGTGCAGTGTCCGTTCATGACACCGTCGCCTCTCTAAATTCAATCATAAAAAAGAGGGGAAAATCCCCATGAGTCAACCTTTAAGTTTTTTAGAATGCATTGTGTAAACCACATCATCAGCAGGGAGGGTCATACTCGTGCCATGATGACATCACTCCATGTTGCAAGTATCGAAATGTGATTATTTTTTAATAAAGATTTTAAGAGTTAGTTTATAATTATTTTTTTAAAGAATTAAGCAATGCAGTATGCCCTGCTATTTTCATTTTTCCCCCTTTTCCTTCCTTGTCTACGGCACCCATACTGTGCAGTGTGTGGGGTATGTTCTTGATTGCTTGGGATGGGGTTCACTTTTGGACTTCAAGAAACACAGTTTATTGTTTTGATATCTCGTGATAATAATTTCATGAGGAAGCCATTTACTATCAGTACGAATAAAAGAGCTTTGCCCTTCTTTGTAGTCAGTTAGTAGACGCTCATTGCGTGGTTGGTGGCTTTCGTGCAGAGCTTGTTGTTCTTACACTGACGCATGGGGCCTCACACAGTTGCAATCTCGAAGGAGCTAACTGGGGGCCAGTGCTAAGCCCCCTCACTCCTCTGTCAACCATCCATCTGTCATGAGGCAGGTCAACTAACGGGTCAGGCAATTTAATACCATTCCATTTTTCAGAAGCTCATTATAATGCTCCGAGCGTGCCAAGTCCTCGGCAACTTCGTCTGGATTTTTGTTTCCTCAGGCTCTACACGAAGTTGCACAGTATTTTTGAGTCCTCTCACTCTCAAAAATCTTTTCAAAGCTTTATAACATTCCAATGCTGAATTTCCTCTAAGATGGGCCACGATCTGCCTCATCCATTTAAAATAATAAAAACAATACGAAAATCGCAAAAAGTCGATAAAAGCAACGATAGAAAAGAGATTTTACCGACGGTCGACGTGCGTTACTATGGACACGGCGATTTGTTTGTCTCCCAAATGGCGGAATTACCCCCAGCATGCAATTCGCGCCTCCAATGGCGAAAAGGCTTATGGTAATTGAATGATAAAACAAGCTTATCTAGCGAGTCTCGAAGCGATACAACCCCTCCTCTTCCTTACATTTCTCTGGTGGAAATGTACACTCAAAGAGTTAAATGTACCCTACTGAAAGCCTTGTAATCAATGCATATACCCAATGACCTGAAGTTCACCTCCCAGGGCTGTGGGCCAGCTGTGGCTCCCCCCTTGGACTATTCCACTGCTGATAATAGGGTTGTATTTTAGAAAGCATCTGGTAGGGAGGAGTTGTAAATTTTGTGTTAGTTTTTATTTTAGTTATGGGAGGATGGTGAGGCTGGAGAAACAAATTTACATGTTTTGATTTTTTCACAATATACTTTTAGTGGACCCTGATTTTTTTCTATTAAAAAAAAACCATAAGACCCAGTGGTAGTTTTCTTTGGGTCTTCGTTTACAAATTTTAATTAAGAAAAATAATATTGGTCATTTTAAACAATAAAGTACACTTAAAAATGTTATCAACTTTAAGTCTTTGATATGACAATACATTGACTGAATTCTTTCATTAAATGTATACCCTTTTTGTAGTCGAATCACGGTTTCCCAACTGAATTTTAAACTACAATCATTGAATCATGGCATTCTTATAGAAAATATTTTCTATATTTGGTGAAATTATGCCTTAAAATTTACCCAATACGGTTCCAAAAACAGGCTCCGATTGCCCCAGAGACATCAAAATCCTCTGGACCCCCCCGGCCGTAAGGACTTCCGCGCTACGCCGCTCGTTATGTGCTCGGAATATTTTGACAGAAATTTTTTTCATACTATTAAAGGTCCCCAAAGACCAAAAATATTTTTTGTAGGCCCTGCTCTGGATCCGAATACCCCTTTAAGAAGACCCAAAATTTCTCAAATCACTTCCACAATCTGAAGCGCATTGAGGGGATGACCAAATTTGACTAATTGCTGGCCAATTTTTTTAGACAATATAGAATTCTTACACACATTAACACACACAAACAAAACCAAATTACCCTTTTTTATTTTTATCATTTTAGGTTAAATGTTAAAACTTCCATTTTTAAACGCCAGGCCTAACAGTCAACTGGAAGAAGGGAGTGGGAAAACTACCCTGTACTCCCCCTCTCTGGGCACATTGGCACAAATAATTCCATATAAAAATATTCTGTCTACCTTTCTCCTTATTAGAGTCAATTCTGTTCACAAATTGTCTCCAATAAGGATGATTTGGTCTCACACCATCGTCTCCTCGGCTTGTAAGGTTTCCAGGCAGACAGACACTATCACCATCCAATCTGGTTTTCCAAGCAGATATTGCAACCTTCCAATTTCATTCAACTTTGTCTTCTTCACTTTACAAAATGTCTTCTTGTAACGTGGGTATGTTCATTAATCAGGGTCCAATAGTGTGACATTTGGCCAAATTTCAAGTTTGATTACAACTTTGAAAATCATGTTTTTCTCTATGAAGAAATATCCATACTTTTAGAATCACATGAATCTAACCTTTTCAAAAACTTCGAAAAGAATGGTGAGACGTTCAATGTAGATAATATTGTCAATTAGACCAATGCAACTCGGACACCAAAGGGTGTTCAAACCTGTCAAAATCACAATAAATGAATTAAAGACTATGCGTAAAAAATGCTGGGGAATTCGTTTATCACCATTTTCAATAAGAAATTCAACAAAGCCCAGTTGGCCACGTGATAATAAATATGAAGATTTTGTTTTTTCCACCTTTGAAAACTTGGAAAATACAGCAAAAAATTATGTTTTTTAGATATTTTGCAGTTTTTACCGTAAGTAGACCAATTCTACTGAAATTAACTGGATTGTGATTTGTAGATGTATGGTACCTGAATAGACATTTTTAACGCTTTTTCGTTAACAGCAAAACTTCTTAAAAAAAATCACAAAGTTTTCCCCCCCTGTTTTGGAGACCGTATGTAACTCGCGGACACCAAATAGTGGGGTTTTAGTATAATGCACATATAGAAAAATATTAATATTGTGAATTTCTTTCAGTTGTGAAAACATAAAGTAACTAACCTTTTTACAAGGTAATAACATTAGTTTGCTAATACATTCAACAAAATGGTAACATTTCTGATAGGTGAAAGCACACCATTTTCCATGCCACGCTGGTTTCAGGACCACTCAAAAATTCAAATGATTAAAAAATAAATATGTTGAACTTTCAGAAAACTTTTGGCATTTATTTTTTAATTACACCCATAGGACACTCCTTTTGATCAACAAAGTTACCGAAATGCTTTGTATGTTGTTTCAAAAATAACATTCAAAGTTGCAAAATTGACCGATGCAACTCGGACACCACTGGACCCCTTATTAATGAACAAACCCACATAGCAATATCATGTCCACAGTGTGCCATTTCATAACTGTACATCAGTAATACAAATCCAGTTCAGTATAAAAATAGAAAATTGCACTACCATTTGAACTGCTATCGTCAATTGGATTTCTTCTTTTTTGACAGCATAGTAAAAGCAACAAACAATCCTGAAAAAAAAAATTAAAAAATTATTTCAAGTGACAAGTGATTTGAGACCAAATTTAGACTTTTATATTAGCAAGTATCTTAATTCTAATAAAAAAAATAAATATGAAAGTTCTCTCCTATTCTTTTATTACTCCTCTTACCAGATTTTAAAATGAATATGACATATAACATAAAAGGTAAATTGCCAAAAAATAGGTTGAATTGTCCATTGTCGGTGAAAAGATGTGCAGCAAGACGACTGAAGAAAGCAGGGAATGAAGCATTAGTCTATCCTTCCCCTTTCCCCATTAGACAGTGTTGGAACACATTCTAAACATGTTGAAACACTGCCGTCTAAATAATATTGTCGGGGGAGTGGGGGCAAAGTATTCACACTCAAATATACTAGGAGAAATCAAACAAATTGTGCAAGGATTAGAGATGAACTTGACCTCAATGCAATCGCTATAGCATAGATTTGTTGTTTTTATAAAACACATCTAAATTCTAATATACTTTCATGTGTTGAAAATATGAAAGAAATCTGAAAAATACGCTAGATATGGCAGGTTTTGTAAACACACCCCTTTTTTCTCTGTTCCTATGGAATTTACACACATTAAACTTGTGTTTGTGAGAATGTACAATATCATGAATATCATGATGTCTTATTGTCTTTGTCAACTTAATGTTACATTTTCTTGATTATTTCAACTACAGACTAATCAATGAATCTATTTATACCAATGTGCCAACTGATATTACAAATCCAAACACCAATTCACCTGTTGCAGAGCAAGAAAGCAAGATTTTCCCATTGTTTAGGATATTGCTAAGAGTTTAGTCCCTTATTGGCATAGCTTATATCTATCTATACCTGGACTACATTAGTAGTGTTGAAAACCCTTCGCCCTTTTCAGTTACACATCAGGATTAATTGGGTGAGATTTTGTGTGAACATTTACTATGCCAGTTCCACAATAAATTAGTTACATTGATAATTGCGACTGAAGGCTAACTTCACTACTTTCATAATGCTATACCCCGTATATCGTACTTTTAATACATTAACGTATAATATCTTGCTTAACTGTGTAAATCCCATTGGAATGAAGGAAAAAGAGGTGTGCTTACAAAACTTGTCATATCTGGCTTATTTTACACTTGGAAGTATATTAGATTTGCTTTATTAAAACAACAACAAATCTATGATTCAGTGGCTTTTTTTAAGGTCAAGGTCATCTTTAATCCTTGCACAATTTTTTTTGATTCACATAGTAAGTGTTCCAAGACTTTTGGTGAGGATTGTAGAAACAAAATATAGCAGCTGAAAGCCATAAATGCCTTTTCCAAGTGTCATCTCATTTCACACACTATTTGCATAACATGGTGTACCATTTGCATATGCAGTGTACTATTTGCATATGCAGTGTACTATTTGCATGATATGCAGTGTATTATTTACACATGCAGTGTACTATTTACATATGCAGTGTACTATTTGCATAGTTTGGTGTACTTTGTGATGTGTGCAGAAGCTAGCCTATGAACATGCATCATTTTGTTTATAAGATATAAGATGAAAATAGGAATTGCGCAATAGAGAATTATTCCTGTCAATCCAAGGGTCGCTATCATATCAAAATCTCACATTTCATAGTCAAAATTTAAACACACTGGTTGTCACACTCGTTAAAGGCCTATGGCTGAAACATTTGTGTAATTTTAATACTCTTAACAGTTCTCCCCCATGTATCATTATTTTAGAGCTTTATAGCTAACAGAACCGATGCAACCTATTCCAGAAAACACACACACTCGCACAAAGTAGTTTTAACATTTTATATTGTGACCGGTGTTTACCCAAAATCATACATATTTTGAGATATTTGAGCAAACTTCAGCAGGACTTTTTCAAGAATTTTAACTTATAAACAAATCTGTAAAGTTCTCTGTTAATTATATCAGCTCAGAAGTTATTTACTGAAATTCAAAACCAAAATATATTACAAAAAAACTTCAGATTCTACTTACCTAAAAATATTAATACTGTGATACCCCCAATCAATGGAATGAGCACTGAATAAATCTTTGGTAGGAAAAACTGATGAAGAAAATGATCTCCTTCTACAAATGGCTGCAAAATGAAACAAATAAATATTAGTCAAAGATGCATTTGTCTCTACTCTCCAACTAACCAAAAGGTGAGTGACTTGAAACTCCGTTTTCCCCACTTTACTCCATTGAAATTGATATTTTGGTATCAGCAGAAAGTTCTATTTTTCTCATTACCCAGTGAAATTTAAGGGTTATAGAGGATAATTGAAATAATCGATCGATTTTCTTAATTTTCGGATATATGGTATTTTAATTGATGTAGGTGACAAATCTGAAATAAAAAATGGGGGTCACCGACTTCGTTTTTGAGCTATGGGCTGTTCAAAAAGTGTATTATTTTCAAAAATTTGTACAGAGCTCTATGGGAAAATCGGAAAATGTTGCCGTTTTCCAGGCATAAAATATAAACAAATCGAACGATTTTTGATTTTTCTACTTATGTTAAGAACCTTTATAAGATCTTTTCGGCGCACTAATAAAAATTGGGTGTCACCGACTTAGTTTTCGAGAAAAACGACGAAATAGACCTAAAAATTGCAATTTTCCCTTCAAGTGCGTCCTGTTTGCATGAACAAAAGCGCAGCATAGCTTGCGTATTGACGCACCGAAATAAGCGCAAACCCATGCCAAGTACGCGTTCGCAAGCGATTTGGCTCTTGTTGACAGCAGGAAGCAATAAACTCTGGTGTGGAGTGGATGAGTGGGTTGGCGGGGGTGAGTGAGTAATATAAAATAAGGTAATTCAGGGCATGTAGGGATAATTGAATAAGGGGATGTAGTTTTATCGGATTTAATTTGTTCCGATAAAACTTTCACACACCATTTCATATGTTTCATAATAAAAATCGGGTTCTTGACTTTGAAGCTAAGATCCCGAAAAACCTTTTCCTCTCTTCCTGGCTCCAGGCGAAAAAATGCCCATGGGAATTAAAGTTCTGATACAACTACATTAGAAATTAAATGCCATGGCATTAAGTGTGTGTCTCATTTCGGAAATTGTGAGATATTGGCTCTTGTATAAAGGCAAACGGCAACATACGTTTCTAGCTGTTTCACCTTTTTTCGGGAATCTGCCATAAAAACCACCAACTTTAGGAACGTACAAAGACACCACTCCCCGACACACCCATCTAACATGTTTGCGTCGTTATTCGTTTTAATGTCGGTACATGGGCGGTTTGTCGGCAATCGGTGACCCTTACCCCTACCGACACCCACCCGCACCACCACATCTATGAAAACGATTCGGGATGCCCCTGGATGTGATTAACAAAATTGGTATTATGCGATGAAACGAGGCAAAAACTACAACTAAAAGACGCAAACATTCCCGCGGTGAACTGTGCATGCATCACGCGCACCTAGAAAGATCTCTTACGCTCTGACTGTGAGTGCGTAAGTGGCAGCGCAAACTGACACGCAGTACACAGAATGCCTTTTCTCTTCAATTATCCTCTATAACCCTTAAGGCCCAGAAAATGTTTCCTCTTGATGTTATGAACAACATCATCTCCAAGTGTGGTCACCCACATTAATTAACACAATTTCACGCATCAAGAGGAGATTTCCGCGTTTGTGATTGGTTGAGAGCCGGTCCTAAACAACGTTTATGGCCCTGCAGTAATCGATTTCTGATCACTTTTTGGGTAGGCATGTAGAAATATGTAGGCGTGTGTACAACGAGCCTCGAAATGAGCATGACTGCTACGGCTATATTGTCTCAAAATAATTATTTGAAGAAAAAAAACCACAAAACATGCTTTCAAATATTTTTGTATGTTAGTGCACATATAAAGCACACCACTATTTTGTAATGGAACATTCCATCTGATACATCGATCGTGCTGTTTTTCTCAAGTGTGAAGATGAAAACATGGCATGAAATGAGTGACTTTTCAGCTGATTTTGGAGGATTTAATACAAATATGCAAAAATAATGTGTGAACGGGGTTCACTTGTGGATTTTCATGAGTACATGTAAATGCTTGAGGGCAGGCCGGCACCAGGCGTTGTGAATCCCCAAGTCCTATAGGCCAATTTAGTACAAATTTTTGCTTTTACTTTTCAAATGGCTGGACCGATTTAACTCCAAGTTTGTAATCGGATGTTTATGGTGACATGTTTCCATGCAAGGCAGAAAGCATCACATGAATAAAGGAACCATGATCAGGCAGTGCTCAATTTACTTGGGCACACACATGCACAGATGCATGTGGATTTCTTTTGTGCATGTAGCTCTGAAAACCTACATGCACACTGTGCATGTAGGGCAGAACCAAAGTTAGTCAATTTTAGCTCCTGGGACACAAAGTAATACCAAATAGAATGTGTTCTAGTTGATATTTTGATGATATTGTATGAATGACATACAACTGATCAGTTGCACTACTGAGTTAAATTTTATTGTTAATATGTGTGCATGTAACATTGATTTTGTGCATGCAAAGTGTTTTGTTCCACATGCACCAGTGCATATAAAATTAATTTTGTAAATTGAGCACTGTGATCAGGTCACCCACCTTAGATTTGTATCTAAAACACTGGCCTAAATATGCCTAATCCTTTGAGCAAATTCACATTTCTCAGCACTAGACTTTGTCATTTTGCAAATGTTAATTAAGAGTGAAAATGCTAATTACTTCAGTCGCTGCCAGAATTTCTCAAGCAAGATTGGGGTACGCGTAGCGTGATGTGTGTCAACCCGGAAGCAAGTTCTTGACAAGTGTCAGACGATTGTAATTAGTCGAGAGGCGTGCGCCTATACCGCACTTTAATTTGCATAATACAGTGGGCGCGTTCGACTTGCCTGAGAAATTCTGACAGCGACTGTAGGGAAATCCACTTACCAAGACTATAACCCATATTGTGTAATATGAGAACACAAGACCTGCAAGAGCTACCATGCCCAGACCAACGAGTCGATCCAATCCAGATGCCTGCAATAAAAAAACACCAGCAACAAAATAATGCAAATTGTATTCAACTTCAACAATGAACACTGGGCAATTGTCACTTTTTATAGCACAAAAGTGCCTTGCTACAAAATATCAGGGAAATAGGCAAAATATCTTGGATATGAGAGCTAGTATCCAACAAATCTAATTACAGAAAGGGAAGGTAAGGTAATAGAATTTAATGACACCTCAACATAGTTGTGTCATATTGTGTCATTGTCATTGTAAATGCTGCAAAAGTGGGCTCCTATTCAGCAATTCCATGTGGTAATGAGATCTCAGATGTAGAGTCCTTCAACATATAAGTGCTGCAACACATCATATGGTGCCACATATTTTGAGAGAGATATTTTCTTAAACTGCAAAATGGTGGAAACTTCTGTACGGTATTGAAGCCAATAATATCTCTGAAATGCTACAGAACAACCAAGAAAAACACCAGAAATTGATGCTTAAGCATATTCTTTGACTTTCTGTTCAGCCTGCCAATATGGCTGCTACTGTTCTTACTGGTACAAGATTTATCCTAGCATGCATTCAGGAGAAGAACATTCTAGCACTCTGCAACATCAATGCCCAAGAACCAGCTCTAATTGAGAAGAAATCACTTCATAATATTCTAGGAACACCCAAATCCAGGAATTGATGTTTTCAGATACATATATTTGTGGCATACTGCTCGAAATATAAACAATAACAATCGCTGATTTGACCAATAATTATGAATAGGATTTCAATGTTACTCCTTTTTTTTAAAACGATAGCATATTAATAACTTGGTTGGGTGGTGTGGAACTATATCTCAACATTGTCTATGGGTTCAAACGATGGCAGCCAAGACTCTTTCAATATAGCAACTCATCAAAATGAACCAAACATCACTTTGACAGATGTACTCTGCAGCTTCTCGACAGTAGAGGTCAAACGCAGAGGTTAGTGAGTGCGCTAGACATTAGTTAGATGCTGGAGGGTTGGTTTCTTAGATACTTGGTTGTTTTCTTCTTCTTTAAATGCTTCAGTTGTCATGGTTGTAGTGATATTGACAAGGGTTTCAGGTAGACAGTTCCATTCGGTTTATTGTACATCAAGCCCGTGCGCGAGTTCACATTGGTGTGTTAACACCAAGTGGGTTATGTCTTGTTTGCATGAGATGAATTTACCCACTCTGGAATACATCATTCTACATCCTATCAAGATTGGAGCATGCAAAAAGGCAGTCAGAAAGGCAATATTACTTAATGAGAGTACAGTAATGATGCTACCAATGAAATAAGGCAGAAATCAACTTTGACTCTAACTGGGATAACCATCAAGGCACGTATGACTGCTGGGACGAGACAGATAAATCGAAATGCAAGTGACAGCACTTGTGAATTCTGTTCCGAAGCTGAAAAGGATATGGTACATTTAATTCTTACATTCATAGCAGCTCCGTATTTGTATACAAGACTGAAGTTGAAACAGCTCTATCTGCAACTTCCAATGTCAACACCAATGGTTTGAAATGATCCAATATTTCTAACCCTTATTGGTGAAAATAGCACAGATGCTAACTGTATGGAGATAATTGAATGGAAATCACTCATTTTCACTGCTTGCCTGCACAAAGAGTGCAATCCACCACACTGTACATGTATCTCTCCTGTCTCTCCTACCTTTTGTTTTCCCACACACTTCATCACATGCCTGTAACACCCCTTCTTTAAAGCACCCCCACAAATCTAACACATCAGTCCCCACAAGCTCCCCAACTCAGTCAGTGTGCAAATTCCCCTGTTTAGCATAGCAAAATGCTACCTATTTTGAAGTAACTGCTACACAATTTTTGGCTTGTATAGCATTGTGTACAATGCTAATTACAAAATATGTCGGTCCCTCGAACCGCTTTGTGTCGCCTCCGTCACGGGTAGTGATTGAATAGGCCTAACATGACCTTTGACCTTGATATGTGACCTTTGACCTTGGTATGTGACCTTTGACCTTGATATGTGACCTTTGACCTTGATATGTGACCTTTGACCTCATCAACAATGAGGGATCCCATGTTGCACCTATGATTCAAGTTTGGTTCCAATTGAACTTCAACTTTTCAAATGAGGTCAATTTTACATTTTCAGCCTATTTTACAACTTGACCTCACATGACCTTTGACCTTGGTATGTGACCTTTGACCTCATCAACAAATGATGGATCCCATGTTGCACCTATGATTCAAGTTTGGTTCCAATTGAACTTCAACTTTTCAAAAGAGGTCAATTTTACATTTTCAGCCTATTTTACAACTTGACCTCACATGACCTTTGACCTTGGCACGTGACCTTTGACTTTGGCATGTGACCTTTGACCTCATCAACAAGTGGGGGATGCCATGTTGCATCAGACCTGTGACCCAAGTTTGGTTTAAATCTATCGAAGTATGAGGACATTACAGGCAAATGTTAACCCTTTTTCACAACAGACTTGTAACAGACATCAACAACAGACAACTACAGTGGACAAAGTGATCCCTATGTGTCTTCCTGCCTTAGGGCAGGCGACACAAGGCAGGCGACACAAAAAACATCCCATTTATGATAAAATTGTCAAAAACTGCTAAACAGAATTTCCGAAGGAATTTGCACACTGTCAACTCTCATCTCAAAATTCTTTCTTGTCTCTTCTTACACATTTTTAAGAGTTCTGGGAAATGAACTTCTGTTCTTGAAGTAAACTGAAAATACTAATAACCATAAATTGAAAATTGCACATGACTATTTAAATGATAATGGAACTCTTCCGACGTGCATTTGCAGACTCTGATGTAAAATAAAATCTTAAATCAGTAAGCCTATCAACCTATCAACATGATGTATCCCATTCTGTGAAAAGTGGCACATTTGGTACCGCACCCTCTCTTGGAATATTAGCCATATCTCTGGATTGCAACAACCAATCGGATGCTGTAAACGGTATTCGAAACCTAAGACTTCATTTGTGATATGATGTAAATTTTACATCACTATTTTATTGTTTTCACCATACATAATATAATATTTAAAATTTAAATTATTGGATAGGATGGGACAGGACAGGACAGAATGGGACAGGACAGGACAGAACGGGACAGGACAGGATAAGACAAACACATAGGGAAAGACAAAACAAGAACATTGTCAAATTGTTTTAACACGATCAGAGGCAAGGGAGCATGATATCTATCTTGAATTGATGAGATGAAAAGGAAGAGGGTATTCAGTAAAGGAATAAAAAACATTAATTTTATGACAAATTGATAGACCAAAACCATTGACCTAATTTGAATTAGAGAATAAAAGATGATATTTTTTGTTTTGGCCATCTTAGATGGTGTCATAATGGATGGGCATCCACCACGATAAAATATTGGATGCCCATCCATTATGACACCATCTAAGATGGCCAAAACAAAAAATATCATCTTTTATTCTCATTCTTATTTAGAAATGTGTAATTTTTGCTTTCTATCGACATAATTTATTTGTCAAAAATATTCTAACATCATTCTTTTTTATTCATTTAAATAATTCCACCCCTCTTGAAAACAAATGTTTCAATCCAAAGAACCAAAGTCATCGCGCGGTGATCGTCACGCTGCGTAAATTGCATTTGCGTACCAACGCGAAATGATCGACGCAGTATAAACGCGCTGCTTGCACGAGACTACACCGCGTAATTGCTGCACGCACTATCCATCTATTACCCAGTAATAGATGGGCGGAGCTTTGACCTAATCCAATCAAATTTCTAGTTAACATGATAAACCACGCCCACTGAATAAGAATATTTATTAATCAGCTCTTTTTAGGTTTAGTTTACATGCCATATAACACATGTTTTGTATGTTTGTCAATAGTGTTTTGACGTCTCGTGGACGCCTAAGGTCAGAAATACCTTTCAAACACAAATAATGAGCCTTGTGCACAAGTGATCTGAATTTTATACAATATAACAGATTTTAATGATTTGTAATTGGTTAAGAATTTGGTATGTCCAAAACAACATTACATAAAATTACACACAATATTTAAGATTATACTTAATTGTAAACAAGAATGTCCAGTAATCTCCACAAGAAGCGTTGCAGTTCAACGATGATATGTCCTCACAGCGAAGACTTCAAAAATGACAGCATGCAAAGTCACGCTTATAAATCCTCAGGTAATATTCCATTGGAATCTTCTCAGTCCTGAAGATAACTTTTGTCCAGCAGTTCAAGACGACAAGGTTACATAAGTCCCTCGACGACACAAATATTCCACAGTATATTTCCCTCTCAGAAGTGAGAGGGGGATACACTAGCGATCGATACCTACCCTCTGCGACCCTACTTTTACACAAATGTCTCATTTGGGCCCGACCAGAAACCTCTATACCACATTAAAAATTTCGCTACCGCGAAAATAGTCCGCCGATAGCGCGCACTACTTTTCGGGCAATTCACCGCCCATGCGCGGTGAATCGTCCTTATCCCAAATTGTTTCTCCAAATTGTGTACAACACAACCTTCCCGAGACCTTGTGGGTGGAAAAAACATTGTGGGAGGGTCGTAAGGTCGCGGAGGGTAGGTATCGATCGCTAGTGTATCCCCCTCTCACTTCTGAGAGGGAAATACACTGCGCTCTCGATAGCTACCCTCCGCGACCTTACTTTTGCACAGTATCCCACTGGTAGTCTCAGGCGGTGGAAGAAGGTATGGGGAGGTAGTCACCAGCGCTAGCATATCCCCGTCTCGCACCGAGAGACTCACCTAGAGCTCTTGATTGCACTCACTTCTACTGGCACACAGTGCTGCAGTAGCAACATCCCCTCTCCGCACCAGAACGTCTCGAAGATAACTCTCTGAAACGTGGTTGCGGAACTCCAACCTATAGTATCCAGGATATCCTGGATTGAGGAGCCTTTGTAAAATGCCCAGGAGGAGGCGTGAGCACGTACATCATGGGACCTAGCCCAAG